>LPNX011084391.1:117679-184513 GCA_001517045.1 Pseudotsuga menziesii
ATTTTAATTTAGTTATGGGTTCAACTATGGAGTAAGCACAAGAAGAAGCTCTGAAAAAGTTATATTATTTTTTGTATTTGCAATGTATGATATTTTTTGTTGACATTTTGANGGATTCAACTATGGAGTAAGCACAAGAAAAAGCTCTGAAAAAGTTATATTATTTTTTGTATTTGCAATGTATGATATTTTTTGTTGACATTTTGAACACTACAAAGTGGAAATTTATTTATTTTTATTTTAAAATATACATTTAATTAATTTTTACTTTAAATTTTTTTAAAATTGATAAGAATTTAATAAAAATTTATAATTTTACTTGATTGATAAGAATTTTGGTTATATTAATATATTATTAAAAGAAATTAAACAATTATTTTAGAAAATAATATTTTTTTTGTATAGGTTCAAATTACAGCTAACTTCATTAACAAATATATGAAAAATCCAATATACAATTTGCTTACCAAACAATAGCACCAACCAAATTTAATTTGATTTGTAATAACAAGCGTAATCATGATAAAATTAATCCGTTAATATTATATTTTAAATTTTATTTTAAAGAATTAATATGAAAATCAATTATCTTTAATGGTAAATCATTTCAGCGAGATAATGTCTTTTGGTTGGACCAGCACCGTTGAATAAAATTGTGGTTTTTTTAGCTTTATGCTTTTGCTTTTTAATTTTATGTTCTCTACTTTTAGGTTTATACAACACTTTGAATTTTTGGTGGCATGCCCCACATCACTAGTCAATATATACATTGCTTAGCACTTGGCTAAGCAAGATAACCTTAAGTAGTCGTCATCAGCAATGTGAAAACCTCACAGTATGCTTTGCAGTGTTGCACACTCTATATGAATGTAAGACTGGAGATGAGAATAAGGTTATTCCTGATTGCTTCTATTGGGTAATTGGGGATCCGGAATCATTTTCAGAATGATTCCCATGGAAAGAAGAATCAGTCCGGTCCCATGCTGCTCGGTCAGGAGCTTGGTGAAGATTATATATGACAGATAAAGCATGAGAGCCTTTCTTGCCGTTGTCACCTGTCGTGTTTTTATGTACAAAACCAACACGCCAAGAATAATAAATAAAAACCCTTTTGGCATTTTGGCATAATTGATAAGGGTATTGAACTCATTAAGATGATATACCATAGTTGAAGCCTCCTTCATCATTAAATGATAATACAAGAGCCCTCCTTCATCATTAAATGATAATACAAGAATGAATCTCCAAGCTAGAATGAATTCGTAGTAATGTGAATCAAATATTTATACAATGAAAAAAAGTGACCTTTTGTTTTCACATTGAAGAATATTTATAATATCAGCCTATAAACTAAATAATATAAATATGATATAAATTTATAATCTCAATGTATGGCATATGTAGTATATTGTTGAAAAACAGTGGGGTTGTTGACCCGGTATCTATTTTTTTGGGCTCACCATGTCACTTGACTAATGAAGAGTTGATATCTTCCCATAAAACAGAGTTGATATCTTCCCATGAAAAGAAAAGCATAAGTGGTTCTTATAATATCAATGCCTAAATGTTAAATATAAAAAGGAAAACAACGTGGGAAAGATGAGTGATTTGTTGGGAAAGAAGAACGTGGAAACTGTGGTCAATTATGGCAATGAATGTATTTCAATATAATATAACTGTAATCTTCAATAATATTTTATTTATTATAATGTGAGACACTAATCAACGATAGAGGAGTGCGTTGGTGCTTTTATAGATTAGAGATATGCAGTTGTTTTCTCCGGGAATGCTATGAGCACACGGTTTGATCATCTGCAACCATACAGTCAACTCGAGATTCCAAGAAACAGGCATTTATCACCGCAATATCCATAAAAATAGCAGGTTGACTCTTGTTGTCCACGAAACCAGCCATGAAATTTCTTCGGTTTCTCTTGCTTCCAGAAAACTTATCTAAGTCCGTCTTTTATATACAATATTTATTCCATTACTTACACACAATATTCATTCCATTACTTACACAGTGATCATCCGAAGTATCGTTGCCTGCTCATCCATAATTCTTGTAACAGAGAAAGGGGGGCTATGTACAAAACCAACACGCCAAGATTATCATTATTTTTAAATTAAATATATAAATTACAAGAGGGCCGCTATTTTTTAACATAGACACATATAAAGAAATTACCATGATTATCACTCTTTTTAAATTAAATATATAAATTACAAGAGGGCCGCTATTTTTTAACATAGATACATATAAAGAAATTACCATGGCTGTTGTCGCAGCACCGTGGAACTCTGTTTAAATTTATAATTGATCGACTCAATGGAAACCTGATTACGCGTGTCGCCCATCTTGCATGCCCACCTTGCATGCCGCCCCAGATGGCATGAAAAAACCCACGGTCGACCATGTCGCCCGTCTTGCATGCCCATCTTGCATGCCACCCAAATGGCATGAAAAAACCCACCGTCGACCATGAATACGCTGGAGCAATAGGAGAATGAACCTTCATACGTGAGGGAGCCAAAGTCATAATCGCAGACATTGCAGACAAGAGAGGCCTGGAGCTCTGTCAAGATCTGGGATCTCAGGCAACCTACTTGCACTGCAATGTGAGCAAAGAAGAAAGGGGGCGAGAGTGTTCCATATCTCACTCAAGGCGCACCAGATCGCTGTCGCCACTGCCGCTGAGGATTTTCCACTGGGACGAGGAGCCCAAGAAATCGGATGTTGAGGAGTTTTTCTCATCGAAACTGGAGAAGGGCAAGCCTGCTTGTCACGAGGAAGTCAAGAGTTCAGTTCCCGAGAAGCCCAAGGCGAGCAAACTGTGGAGTTTGAAGGACTTTTTGTTTAGGAGTGCCAGTGAGGGACGGGCCCAGAGCAAGGATAGGCTCTGGGGTCTATCTATTGCCCCTGCAAAGAAATCTGAGAAGCATGTGAGTAGTGAGAAATGTAAGCTAATGAAACCCGCTGAGAAAAATTCAAATTCAGGGAAAAAATAGCAGGAGGATTTCAATAGTTCCAATACTAAATCTAGTTCAGGTAAGAGACAGGAGGATGCGAAGAACTACTGTGTGAATCCTCGATCTGGAGGGAGTTTTACGAAGTTTGGCAGGAAGATGCCCATTTCGCCTCACGAGCTCCATTATACTGCCATTAAAGCTTGTCCAGCCATTCTAAACAGACTCAAAATGAAGGGTATGAATATTCATGAAATAGAATTTCTTATAGTTGGAGTATCCAGGACCTAACATGAGGGTATGAATATCCATGAAATAAAACTCCTTATGGCCTGAGGCCTCTCCAACCAGTCTATGCAGGACTGCAAAAAATTATGAATATTCATGAAAGGAAACTTACCGCAGGAGCCATGGTTCTTAACGGCAGTCACGGCTCCCTTTTCCCTCCAATCAATGGACTCTGGCAAATCCTCACCCACCGAATACTGGTATCGAGGGCTAGGAGACCTGGACAAGCGTTTCTTGGCATCCAGCTTGGTACCCAGATATGCAGCCTTGAACTCCTCATGGCTCAGATCTGCAAACTGGTTCAGCCCCAGTTTGTAGGATGGATTCCCCTGGTTGTTGTGCTGGTGAATATACAGAAAATTGTCTTTAAATACAGAGAACTTCTTCTACTTCTCGTCAAGACCATTGTAGGCTTTCTTATGCTGAGCCAGCCACAGTTCATAGAGCTCCATGATCGCGTCATCTCCTATCAGATCTTGGCTATCGTAGCTGATGATGGAGAAATCTGCTCTTGAAGCACTTCCTGCCATCGCAGACAATGCAAGCACAGCAAACAGCAAAAGGATTCCCATACTGATAAAATCTTCCCACAAAAAACAAACAGTTCAATTCTTTTTTCCCAACAGCATGCAAGGTATCATGAACAAGTCCAAGGAAATCACAAGGGTATAATATCATAGAACAGGCCTGAAATAAATTCTATGTACCAAATACAGTAAGAGATGGGTGGATTTTTAACACGTACCTTATTTGTTTTATTGAATCAGGCTCGCAGAGGGAATTCTTCTCCACTGGCCTGGGTGAAATCCTCACTGAAACCAAAACCAATCTCATAAAAGATTCAAACCCACATGCATGGGCCAAGAATGACGGTGGAATTGATATGGAATTATGGCAACGGAAACTCTGAGTCTTGCGTCGAACCAGAGGGCGAAAGCGGTGGTGACAGAGGAGGCGGCGAAGAAACAAACCCATTCCTCGAACCAACTGAGGCTCCTGGGAAAAGACGCAGCTGCTCAGGCGTGTGAGTGAAGAAACAAACCCTAACCCTTCGACGGGAATTGCGCCCGTCCTTACGGCCTTCGTATTTGATGCTTCAACCACCACTCTGCACCAAACCTTGGCACCAAACCTGATCCAACGATGGAGATTATCTCCATCGTTAGACAAAAAAGATCGAGGGCTGGAAAACCAAAAATCATTTATTATGGAGAGTAGACTCCATTTGGTAACGCCTTACGGCGTAATTAAAAATTTATCTTTCTTTTTTGAACATTTGTGTTTGAACTTATTTGTATAGCTCGTAGAAATTTCATGGAATACACGCTCGGGTGAGGTATGCTTAGGTGTTTTCATCCGGCTTCACTTGCATTTTCAAAAGTATGGAATAGATTTCGAATACAAACAACTTTTATGTTATGCTAGTCGAAAAACAGTTGGAATTTTGCATAATAATGAACAATGAATGCATTTGGGTTGTGTTTGATAAGATGATTTATTTAAAATTAATTTATGAATAATTAACTTATTATTATCATTTTCAATTAATTTATCAAGATTCATGTGGTATTTATGTTTCTGTGATGTTGCTAAAAAGCTTTTTTTTTCAGGAAGAAAAAAGCCTGTCCTTGATATTCATTAATCTGAATCAAAGGGCATCTAATGTGCCTTCTCACCATTTGGATTTAGGGTATTTACTTAGATTGCTAAAAATCTTTTAGAGAAAGTAAAGTGAACAAAAATTGTAGCACTGAAAGTAAAGTGAACAAGAATTGTAGCATTGTAAATGGTGATGGTGAAACCAATACCAATACCCAAATGTGAAGTACTATGGAATCAAACAAGCGTAAACAAACATCTTCTTACGATATAATTTCTATTTACCATTTTCAAGTCTGCATTAAAAAGTTCAATATGAGCATTGGAGACTAAGTTTGCATTAAAGAATCCAATATGAGCATTGGAAACTATGGATTCCTTGCAGCCATTTGATTGAAGCAATGATCTCACCACGGGAAAAAATGGATTGAACTTGGCCAGATATTTTAATCACCCAAAAAGAAGATTATGCAAGAAGTAATTATAGATGAATAAGTATCCTGAAAAGAGTGTGACTAGTGAGATTAGTGTAGATTCAATCTACCTTTCTTCTAAACTGTTGATGCATCTTTCCCTTATTCTTCTACATAACTTATGTTCTATCCTCCTTGCACTTTCATCTCGCGGACTTCCTAATCACCTTAGATGTAACTACTGTTCATTTCCCACCATAGATCTCCTTTATCATTTAATCCTCATCTTCACTTTTCGTTGCTCATATGAATTGCAAAATAGTGCAAAGATTCTATCAGCGGATCACCTCACACCCGCTGATCTTAATCTCTTATAATCCTAACCATTGATCAAAGATGCCCTTTAATAATTCCACTAATCTCCAACTGATCATCTGGAACACATACCTCCCCAGCAAACCCCATCTCTGTCGCTGATATTCTTAGTCATCAATCTCCACCATTGATCAAGGCCAAGTTTTAAACATTCTCCACCATTGATCAATGCCAAGTTTTAAACATTCTTCTCACTCTTGATACATCATTCTCCGCAACTCTTCTCACAATGGAGTTTTTTTGTACTGTAGATCCTTTCTCTTTCAATCCTCCACCGTAGATCTAGGTGGGCGATAAGCCTTTCCGCTGATTATAGAAACTTTCTTTTTCTGCATAGCTTTCATCAACAGATTCATTACTTATCACATATAATTAGAGGAAATTTCAATTTAAAATGGGGCTTCCAAAAATAATACAAATTCCATGTCATCATGTATCATCCAATCAAAATGCTTTAAAATTAAAAAAGGGAGCACCTCTTAAACAATTTTTTAATATAAATTTGGGGATAGATATCATAAATAAACTACTTTTTGTTCGTATTTTCAACATATCTCCCTGTGTTTTTACTCAAATTACGATCGAGAGAGCTTGTTGGATGCAAGGCCTGTCAAAATCATGGGGAGTGGGTACTCATTGGATGCGGAATTTAATTCCACATCCAATGAGCTCTCCCAATCAAAATTTGAGTAAAAACAAAAGGAGATATGTCGAAAATACGAACAAAAAAGTAGTTTTTTCTTTTCTTCCTCCAAAATTAATAAATGTTATTTTATTACTTTAACTATTATTTTATTAATTTTCCTTAGGAGGTCCATTTTGAGTTGAAATTTCCTCTAATTCCCATAAACTGTCATTAGATCCTTATGTTTGTGGTGTAAAATTTTTCCTTTAATGAAAATATTTAAGCACACTTATACTGTTAGTACAACACACATTGACTTGTTATAAATCCTAAAGGTTATAAGTTTGTAGAACCAACAAACATACCTCCATCATGTGTGAATGTTTAACAATCGATGATTCAAGGTTACAATAAAATGGAGGCCCTTTGCTTTCAATGTTATAATCCTATTGTCGCAATTATCATAAAGTTGAAACCATTCTAAGGTATGACTACAAGAATACAATCATTTAATCTTATCCAACCACCTTATGTCCAAACATCAACTATTACACACCATGCGTGAGGTTGAAATATATATATATATATTTTGAAGACCCAAATTCATATCTTCCAACCATTCTCTAACCCCACGGGTACATTAGAAGATTCTTAGACAAATATGTGTCTCCTAACAGTTATTATTATTAGAGACATAGTTAAGGTATGCGGATTATATTAGACACTTGATAGTAGTTGCATGTACTAATCGATTCCTAAGCATACTAGTCGGAGATGGGGTTCAGGTCTCTTGAGTAATATGTTGACGAACAACAAAGTTAGTTAGCTTCAACCCTTTCGATAGTAAAGAGATCCTAACTTATAAAAATGTGTACCCTGTAGAAATATTTTATCATACTGTCCTATGAGAGTTATGGTACACCTTATTCTACAATCATCCCATGAAAACATGTTAAATATACATAGGATCCCAATAAAACAAGTAATAATTTAACAACATTACATAACAAGCAGGTACATGATAAAATACTTGCTTAAAATAAAAACAACCATTACGGTTACTACACTATTCTGAATAAATCTTGTGAGACTGAAAGCATCCGACGACTTTTCCTCCAAACCATTTTCTCAATCTGGCATATGTTTTCCTGCCTAGAGCCACCCCCAAGTTGGGCGACGAATCCACTAGGGAAAAAGTATAATAGAGAAACCCTTTCAAAAATCTCTCAACTTGATCTTACAACACAAATCATTGGCTTTCATTTAAATAAAAGAACACAACAATAACAACTAGATAACAAGCTCTGCCATGTTCTTAACGTTCCCATGAATATGAACCTTTTTGCAACTTCTCAAGCTAGCAAACTCAAGATATAAATTACGAGATCTCTCGAGATCTAAACAAACAAGTAACTGTACAGTTCTAAAAATATGACATTCTTTAACTCAGAGGAGTAAAGAAACATAAATAAAGTCCATGACTTCCCCAGTTGTAAGCCACAAAGCATACCATGACAAAGTCAATTTTACCCCTTTCCAAGCAAGAACAATGCATGTAATAGATACAAGCCTCCAAACGCACAAAAATTAGTAAACACAGAGAAAACAAAAGAAAAAACACCGGCAACCAATCCATGTTCCATCTTTTAGCAAATCACAGGAAACAAATACTTCTTTCGGCTCTTAGCAACAAAGGATACCAAAAAAAACATGTTCCAACTCTTATAAATTCGCTGACAATGAAGCTTATCAATTCGGTGGCAATGAAGCTTGCAGAGAATATAAAATATTCACACATTTTAGAACTATTCAAAGCACAGGAAATGTAATGCATGACAGGAAAAAAATATCTGTATATATGTAAAACAAAGATCCACTCTCATTCAGCGCATGCAATCAAATAGAGATCATGCTTCATCAATTCAATTGCAGAAACCAAGATCTGTATATATGTAAATCATATATCCATTTATCATCCAGTCACAAGCAATAAAGAGAGATCATGCTTCATCAATCGATTGCAGAAAACACGATTTGTATATATGTAAACCACATATTCATTTCTCATCCAACGTATGCAATAAATATAGGTCACGCTTCATCATTCGATTGCAAAAAACAAGATCTGTATACATATATGAAAACACATGCATAAACCATACTCCCCATCGTTAATGAGAGTGCAAGCAAGGAATAAATGCTTACAGTTCATCACATAGAAAAACAAATGTAGGCATACTAAATCCAACGCAAGCAACCAAACATCAGGTCCAAATTCATGAAATAATGGAGGACATATCACATTTAAACAATCTAGGCACATAAAATAGATCCAACACAGCTAAACAATGCCATATCTCAAAAAGTATTGACAAAGAAAACATCTAGAATAGATCCAATGTTGGTAAATAGATGCTAGATCCCCAAAACGCATTAACAACACATACACATAAAAATATATCAAAACGGATTAGCCCAATGCATGAAAAAAAATGCATTAAACAATATGGGCAACTGCCTTTAACCAGTGTAGGCTAAAAAATGCCCAAAACGGATTACACAACCCCCTCCAAAACGCGAGTCTCTCTCTCTATAAATAAAACACATATAAAAGAGAAAAGAAAAAACATGCAATCCCATTAGAGGAAATTTAAACTCAAAATGGGCCTTTTAACTTTTATTCAAATTCCATGTCATCATTTGTTAGCCAATGAAATTGCTTTAAATTTGAAATACCGTATAGGTCTTAAACACTTTTTTAATATAAATTTGGGGATAGGTATCATTAAAGAACTACTTTTTTTGTTTGTATTTTCGACATATCTTCCGTGTTTTTATGTATAACGTACACCAGTAATACTTATCTTGGCAAGTAATTATATCAATGGTAATTAACTTCTCACTTTGTCCTTAAAAGGAAAATATTCTTATAAGAAGGTAATTCTTTGCATTTACTCGTTTATATAATGGATTGAATTAATATATAAACAACTTTATTTAGTTTATATATAAAGGAGTCTTACTATATTTACACCTATGTATTTAGGTTTCTTTTTCAATTAATAATTTTTATAAGGGATCCTAAAAAACATAAATGCACCTTTGTACATGTATTTATGTACCGTATAAAAATTATTTTCTCTTAATGTATTAAAATACTTTCTTGACACTTTTGTGAGAATAAAAATGCAGATACAAAAAAGAGGATCATATGGACCCATTAATGGTTAACCAAGTAAATAGCTTATGTGTGACTTAATTCAATTTATGATGACACCTAAGGGCTTAGCTTGTCAAGGGAATCATTATTCTTCTTCAAGTTCCCAAGGTTCCACTTATCATTTTAAACTTTCTCCTAGTGGATTCGTCCCCAATCGTTCTTAGTCTTGTCAAGCTTTCAGTCTCCTAACCCGATAAATTTCATCCATAATTTTCATAAGGTTAGAATGGGTACTTACAGTGTTGTTTTACTTATAGTATATGTTTTCGGGTGGAGGTAGAAAGGGGATGTTACATCCTTTCCCCCTTAGAATTAACACTAAGGATTGATGTTACATGCTCGTCAAGCCTTTTCCTTAGTTTCTCTTCAAGTCCTCATTTCTTGATTTCGCATTCTTTGTGAACATAATCCAACTTTTGTTGTTCTTTAACATGTTCTCTACAAGATATCACAAGGCCTACCTAGAATATCATCATAACATACATACTTCTAATGTCAACAGAAGAATGCATACATAAAATTTGTTTTTACTTGACCCTTTTGGAGTATCACCCTTTATTGAAATTCTTCAAGCGACCATCCTCTCAGCTCGTCTTGCTATTCATACCTTAATCTTTTAGATTAATAGGATTACATCAAGTGTTTTTAGGTCACCAACCTAAAGTAAAAACATACATCTACATGTCTACTAATATCAACATTGAAAGCAATGTATAACTCTAAATCCAACACTATTTAATTTCATAATTCACAATGTATCCAATACTCCTATCTATTCTATTCACCTAAGAGGTATGTATATTACCTCATAGGAAGGAATTTATTCGCAACGCACATACTTTTTACAAGTATTCATCTTTGTAAGCGTCTTTGTAGTCTCTTCGGGTGTCCTCCATCCAAGAAAGCACTCCAAGTGCTAAAAGTACTCTAAGTACTAATCCAATCTACCCAACATGAGGACAATACCCTTCTTCAGGCGTATCTCCTACCTGTTCTATTCAGGGTGCTTCACCAAGCTCAATATATTCCTTTCTCTAACACCATAATACCTGAAGGTCTTCACATATCCCCCACTCTCATGACAGTTCTCTTATGGCGTGAATGTGTGCAAAAAGAAGTCTAACTAGATGTATTACACCTGGGCGTCCCCATGGATGCATACTGGTGCCTAGCTGCTCGAGGGGTTAAACACGTACCATAGGTACATCCTTCTTTCTTATTCAATTTCTCATAAAACCCAACTTTTTAATAACAAAATCTCTCTCGTATTATCCTATCGCTTGTAATCTCGATACCTTGGTTCTCATCATGGCTCTCTATTTAACATTGCCATTAGTTCGAGTACTTGCAACTTCTTCACAAATGATTCACAATATTATATCCTTGAATCATATAACATAAATATTTCAAGTACTTATTTTACACATACATTTAGCTTTTGTTTCAACAACACTCCAATACATCACTATCTTCATTTAAAACGTCATATATGGAAGGATCCTTTAATCCTTAAAATAATGTGTTTTCCCAAGGTATGTCTAAGACGTAACTCCTCAGTATAGCATATAAGAAAACCTCTCAAACCATTTAGGTAATATAATGTGAACAATGCAAATAAGCATTTAAAAATGCATGCCATATTTTTTTATGCAAACATCCATTGCTTAATGCAACAAGGTGAATGAATATAACATAGGCCTTTTCAACTTTCAAACGTAGCCATTAATTATTTATTAACAAAGATATTACGCTAATGTAGTTTAACACTACTCGGGGAACAACAAAGGTAGAACGTGAATCTTAGTGCCGAGATCACTCGATTATTCAACCTCAATATGTGAAACATACCAGCAAGTGGCACATCAATACCATGTATTTATAACCGATACCACACGAAAGGATTGTGACTCCTAGATTCGTCAATCCACTCCTAGATTCATCAATCCATACACTGAGTTTATTGATTGCACTAATCAAATATTCACAAGGGCAGTATCTCAAAGAACTTAGAATATTGTATTTATGGGACTAGTAGATAATATATTTGTCTATAAAGATATAACCACGTAATCCTTAGGAAAATGTATCCCACTCTGCTAAGTTCCACAAAATGTTCAAAGATTTTATATAATCATATCCATTTTTCAAATGTATTTTGATTATGCAGTTATACATTTCTCATGTCTTGTCACTATTGCCCACTTCATCAAGATCATATTCATTTCGATCTTCAAGGAACGCGCATTACAATTTTTACAGAGCAAAATTCAAATTGCATATTTTGTGGCTACAATTTGGTGAGCACTGAGCAATTTGGGCTTCCTGCAATAGCCTGCATTTTATCTCCGGTTCTTTTTTTTCTTCCTGCAAATCTTACCAATTTAGAGGCCAAAATCTCCACCCAATTTAGAGGTAGACCGATCAGATTCTCCCAAATTTAAATTGTATAAAATTGTGAAAATAAAAGTCAGAGTTCCAATTTCCACATTCCTTAATGCGAAAAGCAGAAATAAGGAAATAAGATAAAAAAATATGAGACAAACATTTTTCTGATTTCCAAAACAGGTCTTCCGCACTCTCACACCATCTCGATTTCCAATTTCCGGTTCGAATTGCTGAAGTCAACTTGTAGACAGGGTTCCTGCACTTTCACGCTTTTTCGGTATCTGATTTCTGATTCGGGAAGCAAAAGTCCGCTTTCGGAATTTTGAAACTTGGAATTATTCCTTTTCATTTCATGAATGCGAGGGTACTTTCTTTATTTATTCAATAATATCACATGTTTTCCATGAAAAAGCATTCTAATTTTTAAAATACATATTTTCCGTGAAAAAGCATTCTATTTTTTTAAAATACCTTCTAAACACTATTTATTATTTAATAACTTTTTCGACGCTTTGGGCGCGCTAAATCAGTGAGAGATATTCTTCTGAGAACCTCTGACTATCTCCTCTGAAGATGAGTTGTGCTTCTTAGCCTAAAACGTGGAGAATTTTTTTTTATTGAATAATTACATAGAATTTTGAATGTATTGTTTTTAAATGGTCACATATAGAAATGGAATAAATATTATTGAATAATTATGCACGTTTTGAATGTATTTAGAAAATAAATAATGAAAAAAAGATCATATTATTATTTTAAGGACTATATATAATTTTATAAGTGATTTTTAAAATTATTTTAAAGTATTTTAAATATTCTACATTTTAGATTTGTTTATAGATATATTTTCTAATTTGTTTACCTTGCGCTTGCAAAAAAAACGGTTTTTGCGTCGAGAGACGCTCTACAGCCCAGTATGGGGGAGATCTTGTAATGTTACATGTAACGTTTGTAACGTTATGTAACATTACTCTTATAAATGTAGGCCATAAAAAAGTAATTTTTTAAAATTATCCTCCAAAATAAATGTCAGCCACAAAAACAACATAATATGGAGGAGATTTTGTAATGTTCCTACCTAACAAAACAATAAAAAAAAAAAAAAAATTAATTATAGACAAAAAAATGCGAGTAAAAAAAACAACACAATATGGGGGAGATGTTGTATTGTTCTTACTTTACACAATAATAAAAAAATAAAAAATAAATTATCCACAAAAAAATGTTGGTTGACCATGTGCAAAGCCTCCTAAACAACCCATGCTTTTATTGTACATGGTTTATGAGGGCCTTGCAAATGGTTTTTTGTTTAGGAGGCCTTGCAAAACCATGTGTAATGCCACCTAAACCACACGGTTTTAAAACCATGTGCAAGGCCACCCAAACAACCCATCGTTTTATTGTACATGGTTTAGGAAGTTATTGCAAATGGTTTTAAGACCATGTGCAAGGCCTCCTAAACAACCCATGGTTTTAGAGGGGTTTGCACATGGGTTTTAATACCATGTATGGGGGGATGTTGTAATGTTCTTTCCTAACAAAATAAAATAAAAATCTAAAATATTACATGTCTTCCATAAATAGCAATAAATATTAATACGAAGCTGATAGTTGAGTGCATTACTTAAGAAGAGGTTTGCACCTTCAAAGATTTGATCCCTCTCGGCGCTTGATAGAGCCTAGGATTTGGATCTATGCGGGTATAATTTTCTTTTAGAAACAAGTTTAAAATAATGATGGACTTGGCGAAGGAAGAAGTTACGCAGAAAAAATAGGAACAGACAGAATAAATCCTGATAATTCTCTTTTGGAAACAAGTTAAAAATAACGATGGACTTGGCGGAGGAAGAAGTTATGCGGAAAGAATATGAATAGACAGAATAAAACCTAAGCATTTTCAAATGTATATTTAATCGATCAACTCCATGTTGGTTCTTCGCTACCTTCGAGTTTATGGGATATTATAATAACCAAAATTTTTAACCATGCACGTGTTGTCCCTAAACTCGCCAATTACCAGGGGACAGAAGTGACGCAGAAAAAATACAAACAAACAGAATAAAGCCTGAGCGTTTTCAGAAAGTGTATTTAACCCATCAACTCTATGCCTCCTTCTTCTGTCCCTACCAGATCGGGAGATATAATAACCGGAAATTTTAACCATGCGCGTGTTGTACCTAAACTTGCCAATCATGAGGGGACATAAGTTACGCGAAAAGAATATGAACAGACAGAATAAATCTTGAGTGTTTTCAGAACGTGTATTTAACAAATCAACTCCATGCCGCCTTCTTGCCGTAATAACCGGAAATTTTAACCATGCGTGACCATAGAAACGATAAATCTTTTGAAACTATGTCTCCATTGTGAAAACGCCTACAACATAAAAATTCAAAACATAGAATTCAGCGTACCATGTGATATTTTACGATAATCCAAACATAATCATGTGCACAAAATTACAGTACAATATGATATTGTATAATAATACCAACAAGATCACATCACAAAAACAGATAAGAGAGTACAATATGGTATTTTAGTAATTGTATAATAATCCAAACAAGATCACATTGACATTGTATAATAATCCAAACAAGATCACATCGCAAATATAGACAAGAGAGTACAATATGATATAATAATCCAAACAAGATGACATGCACAAAATAGAAAAGAAAGTACAACTGTGGTGTTTCCAAGATCGCCAAAGGTAACAACTACATGTGAGGGCATGCTTTGAAACTTTTTGAGGGGGTATTCGAAGTGAATATTGGGTAAGAAATATATTCAAGGTATATCTAATTTATATTCTTATTAAAAATTTATCTTTCTTTTTTGAACATTTGTGTTTGAACTTATTTGTATAGCTCGTAGCAATTTCATGGAATACACGCTCGGGTGAGGTATGCTTATGTGTTTTCATCCGGCTTCACTTGCAATTTCGAAAGTATGGAACAGATTTCGAATACAAACAACTCTTATTATATGCTAGTCGAAAAATAGTTGGAATTTTGCATAATAATGAACGATGAATGCATTTGCGTTGTGTTTGATAAGATGATTTATTTAAAATTAATTTATGAATAATTAACTTATTATTATCATTTTCAATTAATTTAACAAGAGTCATGTGGTGCTTATGTTTCTGTGATGTTGCTAAAAAGCTTTTTTTTTTCAGGAAGAAAAAAGCATGTCCTTGATATTCATTAATCTGAATCGAAGGGCATCTAATGTCCCTTCTCACCATTTGGATTTCGGATATTTACTCAGATTGCTAAAAATCTTTTAGAGAAAGTAAAGTGAACAAAAATTGTAGCAGCGAAAGTAAAGTGAACAAGAATTGTAGCATTATAAATGGCGATGATGAAACCAATACCAATACCCAAATGTGAAGTACTATGGAATCAAACAAGTGGAAACAAACATCTTCTTATGATATAATTTATATTTACCATTTTCAAGTCTGCATTAAAAAATGCAATATGAGCATTGGAGACTAAGTTTGCATTAAAGAATCCAATATGAGCATTGGAAACTATGGATTCCTTGCAGCCATTTGATTTAAGCAATGATCTCGCCTCAGGAAAAAGTGGATTGAACTTGGCCATATATTTTAATCAGCCAAAAATAAGACTATGCAAGAAGTAATTATAGATGAATAAGTATCGAGAAAAGAGTGTGACTAGTGAGATTAGTGCAGATTCAATCTACCTTTCTTCTAAACCGTTGATGCATCTTTCCCTTATTCTTCTACATAACTTATGTTCTATCCTCCTTGCACTTTCATCTAGCGGACTTCCTAATCACCATAGATCTACCTGCTCTTCATTTCCCACCGTAGATCTCCTTTATCATTTAATCCTCATCTTCACTTTTCGTTGCTCATATGATTTGCAAAATAGTGTGAAGCTTCTATCAGCGGATCACCTCACACTCGCCGATCTTAATTTCTTATAATCCTAACCATTGATCAAAGATGCCCTTTAATAATTCCGTTAATCTCCAACTGATCATCTGGCACACATACCTCCCCAGCAGACCCCATCTTTTCCACCGATGTTCTCGGTCATCAATCTCACCATTGATCAATGCCAAGTTTTAAACATTCTTCTCACTCTTGATCCATGATTCTCCGCACCTCTTCTCACAACGTATTTTTTTTTGTACCATAGATCCTTTTTCCTTTAATCCTCTGTCGTAGATCTAGATGGGCCATAAGCTTTTCCACTGATTATAGAAACTTTCTTTTTCTACACAGCTTTCATCAACAGATTCATCACCTGTCACATATAATTAAAGGAAATTTCAATTTAAAATGGGCCTTCCAAAAATAATACAAATTCCATGTCATCATGTATTAGCCAATCAAAATTCTTTAAAATTGAAAAAGGGAGCACCTCTTAAACAATTTTTTAATATAAATTTGGGGATAGGTATCATAAAAAAACTACTTTTTTGTTCATATTTTCGACATATCTCCCTGTGTTTTTACTCAAATTACGATCGAGACAGCTCGTTGGATGTGGGGCCTGTCAAAAGTATGTTGAGTGGGTACTCATTGGATCAGAAACTTAATTCCGCATCTAATGAGCTCTCCTGATCGAAATTTGAGTAAAAACAGAAGGAGATGTTTAGAAAATGCGAACAAAAAAGTAGTTTTTTCTTTTCTTCCTCCAAAATTAATAAATATTATTTTATTATTTTAACTATTATTTTATTAATTTTCCTTAGGAGGCCCATTTTGAGTTGAAATTACCTCTAATGCCCATAAACTGTCAGTAGATCCTTCGGTTTGTGGTGTAAATTTTTTCCTTTAATGAAAATATTTAAGCACACTAATACTATTAGTACAACACACATTGACTTGTAATAAATCCTAAAGGTTATAAGTTTGTAGAACCAACAAACATACCTCCATCATGTGTGAATGTTTAACAATCAACGATTCAAAGTTACAATAAAATGGAGGCCCTTCGCTTCCAATGTGCAACTTATGTATTTTCAATAGTTATATAAACATTTCCAACTAGGCCCTTACTTACTGCACATCCTTAGTTATTGAACAAGTCATAGCCAACATAAGCAAACAATGTTATAATCTTACTGTCGCAATTATCATAAAGTTGAAACCATTCTAAGGTATGACTACAAGAATACAATCATTTAATCTTATCCAACCACCTTATGTCTAAACACCTATTATTAGACACCATACGTGAGGTGCAAATATATATATATATATATATATATATATATATATATATATATATCTTGAAGACCCAAAATCATATCTTCCAACCATTCTCTAACCCTGCGAGTAGATTAGAATATTCTTAGACAAATATGTGTCTCCTAATAGTTATTATTATTAGACACATAGTTAAGGTATGTGGATTATATTGGACACTTGATAGTATTTGCATGTACTAATCGGATCCTAGGCGTACTAGTAGGAGATGGGGTTCAGGTCTCTTGAGTAATCTGTTGAGGAACAACAAAGTTAGTTAGCTTCAACCCTTTCGATAATAAAGAGATCCTAACTTATAAAAATGTGTACCTTGTAGAAATATTTTATCGTACTGTCCTATGAGAGTTATGGTACACCTTATTCTACAATCATCCCATGAAAACATGTTAAATATACATAGGATCCCAATAAAACAAGTAATAATTTAACAACATTACATAACAAGCAGGTACATGATAAAATACTTCTTTAAAATAAAAACAACCATTACGGTTTCTACACTATTCTGAATAAATCTTGTGTGACTGAAAGCATCCGACGACTTTTCCTCCAAACCAGTTTCTCGATCTGGCGTATGTTTTCCTGCCTAGAGCCACCCCCGAGCTAGGCAACGAATCCACTAGGGCAAATGTTTAACGGAGAAACCCTTTCCAAAATCTCTCAACTTGATCTTACAACACAAATCACTGGCTTTCATTTAAATAAAAGAACACAACAATAAAAACTAGATAACAAGCTCTGCCATGTTCTTAACGTTCCCATGAATATGAACATTTTTCCAACTTCTCAAGCTAGCGAACTCAAGATATAAATGACAAGATCTCTCAAGATCTGAACAAACAAGTAACTGTACGGTTGTAAAAATATGAGATTCTTTAACTCAGAGGATTAAAGAAACATAAATAAAGTCCATGACTTCCCCAGTTGTAAGCCACAAAGCATGCCATGACAAAGTCGAGTTTACCCCTTTCCAAGCAAGCACAATGCATGTAATAGATACAAGCCTCCAAACACACAAAACTTAGTAAACACAGAGCAAACAAAACAAAAAACACCAGCAACCAATCCGTGTTCCAACTTTTAGCAAATCGCAGGAAACAAATACTTCTTTCGGCTCTTAGCAATAAAGAAAACAAAAAAAAACATGTTTCAACTCTTATCAATTCGCTGACAATGAAGCTTATCAATTCGGTGGCAATGAAGCTTGCAGAGAATATAAAATATTCACACATTTTAGAACTATTTAAAGCGCAGGAAATGTAATACATGACAGGAAAAAAATATCTGTATATATGTAAAACAAAGATCCACTATCATTCAACGCATGCAATCAAATAAAGATCATGCTTCATCAATTCGATTGCAGAAACCAAGATCTTTATATATGTAAAACATATATCCATTTATCATCCAGTCAAAAGCAATAAAGAGAGATCATGCTTCATCAATCGATTGCAGAAAACACGATTTGTATATATGTAAACCACATATTCATTGCTCATCCAACGTATGCAATAAAGATAGGTCATGCTTCATCATTCGATTGCAAAAAACAAGATCTGTATACATATATGAAAACACATGCATAAACCATACTCCCCATCTTTAATGAGAGTGCAAGCAAGGAATAAATACTTAGAGTTCATCACATAGAAAAACAAATGCAGGCATACTAAATCCAACGCAAGTAACCAAACGTCAAGTCCAAATTCATGAAATAATGGAGGAAATATCACATTTAAACAATGTAGGCACATAAAATAGATCCAACGGAGCTAAATAATGCCATATCTCAAAAAGTATTGACAAAGAAAATATCTAGAATAGATCCAATGCTGGTAAATAGATGCCAGATCCCCAAAATGCATTAACAACACATACATATAAAAATAGATCAAAACGAACTAGCCCAATGCAGGAAAAAAAATGCATTAAACAATACAAGCAACCGCCTTTAACGAGTGCAGGCTAAAAAATGCCCAAAACTGATTACACAACCCCCTCCAAAATGCGGGTCTCTCTCTCTCTATAAATAAAACGCATATAAAAGAGAAGAAAAAACATGCAACCCCCCCATGCAGAGCACGCCATGCCTCCCCCAAATAACCCGAAATTCTCGGAAATTCCCCCCACTATAACTAACTTTTCCCTCATTTATGGGAGGTAGATTGCCTTTTTCTCGGCGTGAATTAATTTCTTGGAGGCATGTGCTCAACCAAGGAATCTTTCACTCTTACTTTGATATTTAAAAGTTTACTTTTAAATCTTGAGGACATTATGTATAACGTAGACCAGTAATACTTATCTTGGCAAGTAATTATATCAATGGTAAGTAACTTCTCACGTTGTCCTAAAAAGGAAAATATTCTTATGAGAAGGTAATTCTTTGCATTTACTCGTTTATATAATGGATTGAATTAATATATAAACAACTTTATTTAGTTTATATATAAAGGAGTCTTACTATATTTACACCTACACCTATGTATTTAGGTTTCTTTTTCAATTAATAATTTTTATAAGGGATCCTAAAAAACATAAATACACCTTTGTACATGTATTTATGTACCGCATACAAATTATTTTTTCTTAATGTATTAAAATACTTTCTTCGCACTTTTGTGAGAATAAAAATGTAGATACGAAAAAGAGGATCATATGGACCCATTAATTGTTAACCAAGTAAATAGCTTATGTGTGACTTAATTCAATTTATGATGACACCTAAGGGCTTATCTTGTCAAGGGAATCGTTATTCTTCTTCAAGTTCCCAAGGTTCCACTTGTCATTTTAACCTTTCCCCTAGTGGATTCGTCCCCAATCGTTCTTAGTCGTGTCAAGCTTTCAGTCTCCTAAACGGATAAATTTCATCCCTAATTTTTATAAGGTTAGAATTGGTACTTACAGTGTTGTTTTACTTATAGTATGTGTTTTCGGGTGGAGGTAGAAAGGGGATGTTACATCCTTTCCCCCTTAGAATTAACACTGAGGATCGACGTTACATGCTCGTCAAGCATTTTCCTTACTTCCTCTTCTAGTCATCATTTCTTGCTTTCGCATTCTTTGTGAACATAATCCAACTTTTGTTGTTCTTTAACATGTTCTCTGCAAGATATCACAAGGCCTACCTAGAATATCATCATAACATACATACTTCTAATGTCAACAGAAGAATGCATACATAAAAGTTGTTTTTATTTGACCCTTTTGGAGTATCAACCTTTATTGAAATTCTTCAAGCGACCATCCTCTCAGCTCGTCTTGCCATTCATACCTTAATCTTTTAGATTAATAGGATTACATCAAGTGTTTTTAGGTCACCAACCTAAAGTACAAACATACATCTGCATGTCTACTAATATACACATTGAAAGCAATGTATAACTCTAAATCCAACACTATTTAATTTCATAATTCACAATGGATCCAATACTCCTATTTATTCTATTCACCTAAGAGATATGTATATTACCTCATAGGAAGGAATTTATTTACAACGCACATACATTTTACAAAAATTCATCTTTGTAAGCGTCTTTGTAGTCTCTTCGGGTGTCATCCATCCAAGAAAGCACTCCAAGTGCTAAAAGTAATCTAAGTACTGATCCAATCTACCCAACATGAGGACAATACCCTTCTTCAGGCGTATCTCCTACCTGTTCTATTCAGGATGCTTCATCAAGATCAATATATTCATTTCTCTAACACCATAATACTTGAAGGTCTTCACATATCCCCCACTCTCGTGACAGTCCTCTTATGGCCTGAATGTGTGCAGAAAGAAGTCTAACCATATGTCTTACACCTAGGCGTCCCCATGGATGCATACTGGTGCCTAGCTGCTCGAGGGGGTAAACACGTACCATAGGTACATCCTTCTTTCTTATTCAATTTCTCATAGAACCCAACTTTTTAATAACAAAATCTCTCTTGTATTATCCGATCGCTTGTAATCTCGATACCTTGGTTCTCATCATGGCTCTCTATTTAACATTGCCATTTCCAAGTTCGAGTACTTGCAACTTCTCAACAAATGATTCACAATATCATATCCTTGAATCATAAAACATAAATATATCAAGTGCTTATTTTACGCATATACATTTAGCTTTTGTTTCAACAACACTCCAATACATCACTATCTTCATTTAAAACGTATATGGAAGGATCCTTTAATCCTTAAAATAATGTGTTTTCCCAAGGTATGTCTAAAACGTAACTCCTAAGTATAGCATATAAGGAAACCTCTCAAACCATTTAGGTAATATAAGGTGTGCAATGTAAATAAGCATTTAAAAATGCATGCCATATTTTTTTATGCAAGCATCCATTACTTAAT
Organism: Pseudotsuga menziesii; assembly: GCA_001517045.1. NCBI lineage: Eukaryota > Viridiplantae > Streptophyta > Pinopsida > Pinales > Pinaceae > Pseudotsuga > Pseudotsuga menziesii. The sequence continues at coordinate 139,142 of LPNX011084391.1, forward strand.
GCAACAAGGTGAATGAATATAACATATGCCTTTTCAACTTTCAAACGTAGCCATTAATTATTTAGTAACAAAGATATTACGCTAATGTAGTTTAACACTACTCGGGGAACAACAAAGCTATGGAACCATTATAGTAACATCATCTTTCCCGAAAGAAAAGAGATGGACAACGCCTAATTGAGCATTATAATTAACATATGGCACATAAGCAATTGCAAAGCCAACATTTATCTGTAGAGCTGAAATTCTGAATGTCAAGGAATTTATAATTGAATCATGGTTGTAGTTAACACTCATAGGATATAGCGTTGATTGATTTATGTTTTCAGCAGGTGTGCTGAATCCTGTGAGATACGATCTCTCCTTTATCCCGTGATTTTGGTGACGAAAATTACAAGTTCAAAGAACTTAGAATATTGTATTTATGGGACTAGTATATAATATATTTGTCTATAAAGATATAACCACGCAATCCTTTGGAAAATGTATCCCACTCTGCTAAGTTCCACAAAATGTTCAAAGGGGTTTTACGCCCAAATCCAAAATAAAATTCATCTCAATGTTTCGAAATAAATTCAGCTCAATCGTTCTCTTTTAACATGGGCTTGATCTCTCAAGGAGACTCCTACCCCTTACCATATGTCACATACCCGTAAACTTTCAGTAGATCTTTCGGTATGTAGTGTAAAATTTTTCCTTTAACGAAAAAATTTAAACACACCAATACTGTTAGTCCAACACACATTGACTCGTAATTAATCCTAAAGGTTATAAGTTTGTAAAACCAACAAACATACCTCCATCATGTGTGAATGTTTAACAATCGACGGTTAAAAGGTTACAATAAAAAGGAGGCCCTTCGCTTTCAATGTGCAAATTATGTATTTTCAATAGGTATATAAACATTTCCAGCTCGGCCCTACTTATTGGACATCCTTAGTTATTAAACAAGTCATAGCCAACATAGGCAAACAATGTTATAATCTTACTGTCGCAGTTATCATAAAGTCGAAACCATTCTAAGGTATGATGGCAAGAATACAATCATTTAATCTTATCCAATCACCTTATGTCCAAACACCTATTTTTACACTCCAATGATAAAATGCGAGTACATGATAAAATGCTTCCTTAAAATAAAAACAATTATTACAGTTCCTACACTATTTTGAATAAATCTTGTGCAACTGAAAGCATCGCATGAATCTTCTTCCCAACCATTTTCTCTTTCAGGCGTAGGTTTTCCTGCCTAGATCCACCCTCGAGCTAGACGACGAATCCACTAGGGAAAAAGTACAACGGAGAGACCCTCTCCAAAATCTCTCAACTTGATCTTACACTATAAATCATTGGCTTGCATTTAAATAAAAGAACACAACAATAACTACTAGATAACAAGATGTACCATGTTCTTAGCTTTCCCATGAATATGAACTTTTTTCCAACTTCTCAAGCTAGCAAACTCAAGATATAAATTCCGAAATCTCTCAAGATGTAAGAAAACAAGTAACTGTACGGTTGTAAAAATCCGAGATTCTTTTACTCAGAGGATTAAAGAAACAAAAATAAAGTCCATGACTTTCCCAGTTTTAATCCACAAATCATACCATGACAAAGTCTATTTTCTCCATTTCCAAGCAAGCATAATGCATGTAATAGATACAAGCCTCCAAACATACAAGACTTAGAAAACACAGAGAAAACAAAAGAAAAAACACTAGCAACCAAATCCATGTTCCAACTTTTAGCAAATCACATGTAACAAATACTTCTTCTGGCTATTAGCAACAAAGGGAACAAAAAAAACATGTTCCATCTCTTATCAATTCGTTGGCAATGAAGCTTATCAATTATGTGGCAATGAAGCTTGCACAGATAATAAAATATTCATAGATTTTAGCACTAATCAAAGCGTAGGAAATGTAATTCATGGCATAAAAACAAGATCTGTATTTTGTAAAACACAAATCCACTATAATTGAGCGCATGCAATTAAAGAGAGATCACACTTCATCAATTCGATTGCAGAAACCAAGATATGTATATATGTTAAACAGATATCCATTTATCATCCAGTCGCAAACAGTAAAGAGAGATCATGCTGCATCAATCGATTACAGAAAACAAGATCCGTATAAATGTAAACCACATATTCATTTCCCATCCACCGCATGCAATAAAGATAGGTCATGCTTCATCATTCGATTGCAGAAAACAAGATCTGTATATATATGAAAACACATGCATAAACCATACTCCCCATCTTTAATGAGAGAATGGGAAAGGAATAAATGCTAATAGTTTATTACATAGCAAAAAAAATGCATGCATACTAAATCCAACGCAGGAAACCAAATGCCGGGTCCAAATGCATGACAAAATGCAGGCAACAGCGCATTTAAACAATGTAGGCACAAAAAATACATCCAACGAAGCTAAACAATGGCAGATCTCAAAACGTATTGACAAAGAAAACATCTAGAATAGATCCAATGGTGGTAAACAGATGCTAGATCCCCAAAACACATTAACAACACATACATATAAAAATAGATCAAAATGCACTAACCTAATGCAGGAAAAAAAATGCATTAAACAGTACATGCAACCGCCTTTAACCATTGCAAGTTGAAAAACGCCCAAAACGCATTACACAATGCAGCCCCCTCCAAAACGCAGGTCTCTCTCTCCATAAATAAAACGTAGATAGAAGAGAAAAGAAAAAACATGCAATCCCCCCTGCAAAGCGCGCCATATCCCATAGAGATGGAATGCTATAATGTCACCCTGCTTCTTGTTCCCATGGAACTGCTACCTCTACTAGGAGTGTCCCTTAGTCAAATCAGCATAGTCGGTGAGTGGATTCTCTCGTTGATGTTCATGTTTGCTTGAATTTCTCCAAGGATGGAAGTCCAAAAAATGTTGGAGCGACTGGAAGAACAACAAGAAATAGTTTGCTACTGGAGAAATATCCGTGTGGAGCCATCGAGTAGGGTGACTAGGAGGCCAATGCTAACGACCACGACCACTAAATTTTCTTGCTGCATGGAAGAAGCCATCCAAGCCAAGGTCTATGTGAAGTGACCATACGTATAGAGGCGAGAGTTGTGCAGGCTAGAACACAAGATGGAATGATTTTCTAAAGGGGAGGTATGCATGGTTATAAGGGAAACGATGACAGCTACGACAGGTGGCCATTAAAACCAAGTCATGCCTTCCTCCACACCACAATGTCTCAGGGCACCCACATCCAAGCTATATTGGATAACTATTAGATAGTTATTAGGTTATGTCCAACCATTGTTAAATTAATTTTAGATAAATGTGTTAATTAAAACGTGGTAATAAAAAACTATTAGATGAACATGTATTTGTACTTCAATGACTTCATCTCTTAGCCTGAGAAGTCGACCTTCATTGGAGTGAAACCATGCACCACCTAATAATCCTTCCATATGATAGCGTAGTATCATGGAACAATTAGTAAAGTAATTTGTTTCAAGGGTGATATGTTCAATGAAATCTATAAATATGAATAAGAAGGGGTGAGGGTTCTCAAAAGTTTTTTTTTTCGTTCATCCGTATAGGTCACTGAAATGGAATGGAATACTGGTGGGGTTGCGGTACAAAAGTTGAACGAAAAATTGGTGTGGAGCAGAGCACGAATTTTTCTGCCTGGAAGCAGAATGAATACTTGTAACTCTTCCATCCATATGTTGTCTTGGTCTGTGTATTTTGTTTTGATATCTAGCACAAACAAGTTATATACATCTTGTTATCAGATTCAATTTTAAAATTGCTAATATTGGTGTGGAACAGAGTGCAAAGAAAGATATTTGTTGCGCATAAGCAAATGATTTAAAGTCTAGATTTTGCCACATGCAACATTAAAAAATCGAAGTGGTTTACTTATGTAACAATATTTTGATCTTGTAATTCTACGAGATAAAAATTTCATGTTTCCTTGTTCTCTAAGCATTTGAATTAGTTTTTGATGATATGTTTCATCTTCATGTATTTGAATTATTTTTTGAGATGTTGTTTGATAAAGAATTGAACTAAGAATGCAACCACAAATTTTGGTCTATCCAAGTTTAGGAAGTTCACCAGGCATTGTTCTTGAAGGACCATCTTCATGTCCCACCAAGAATTACCAGTAAGGTACCTTTATCATATAAATTTTCTAATTACGATTTTAGTCATTTCTTTGTGTAACAATTTAACCAAACTAGTGACTCCTTGTGCGACATCAACCACTTATTATACAAATTTTATATGCAAAGATCTTACAATGATCTTTTTGATGCCATGGGTTTACATTTTCGAGATCCCTCCCTTATCACTCAAAACTTCAAATGATGGCATTTATCTAATTTTGTTGGTTGCTACTTGTTAAAATCCAATATTACAACATGGTTTTCTGATAGACCCTAGACCCCAACCCCGTTGACTTTGCTACTTGTGCATTTAATTGCCAAAACCTATAATTTTGTTCAACTTTCTTCAAACGCATTAAAATAAGAGATTGCATGAGGCACAAGTCATGCAATTGGACGCCACAAAAATCCTTTTACAAACATTAAACCATTGAAATACAACTTAATTATTGAAGCATCGAGTTGAAATTAATTATTTATTTAGTACCAATACGTTTGCAATCACAATGATTTATGATCGATATTTAGAGCAAGTTTAGAATTTATTAAGATTTTATAGAAAAATAAAAAATCCCATAAATGCTCATGTTTATCCAAATTTTGGAGAAAGAAGATTTTTACACAGGAATAAATCTTAAGTTTCTTAAATCTTAAAAATCTAAAATTAATGGCTAAATATTATGTGGAAAGGATAATTAAGTTGAAGAGTTTTGTGTGAATCCATTTAATATTTCAATAATGATTTAATATCACTGGGCAATCCCTCAATATTTCTGGTTACTAATAAATCTAAGATAACACTATACATTTACCAACTTACTTTACTTAAAGTTTGTAATACTTTTACTAGGTCGCTTTACTAATTAAAAGGTCATGAATGTAAGGAATGTGAAGTTAGAGTTTATATTACTTACTTTACTTAAAGTTTGTAATACTTTTACAAGGTGGCATTACTAATTAAAAAGTCATGAATGTAACGAATATGAAGTTAAGATTGATGAATATAAGTAACATGAAGTTAAGACAAAACCACACTTTTTATGAGTTCAATATGGTTTTATGAGTTCTATAATATTTGATATAGCCATTTGTAAGGTTATAATTTATTAAAATAAAATAACCACACTTTTTATGAGTTCTATAAGATTTGAATTTGCAATTTGTAAAGTTATAATTTATTAAGGAAAATTACAATACACTAAAATGAGTTTTATAAGATTTGAATTTGCAATTTGTAAAGTTATAATTTATTAAGAAAAATTACAATATGCTGATCAAGTTTAATTTCAAATTTTATGACAAAACAAAAAGAGTAAAAGTATTGAAGTTCAAAGTTCAACCATGTTTATTAGAAGCCCCAAAATCCGTCATAACTTTAAGCCATAATTGTCGGACTGGACAAGAACCAAGATATAGACAATATTTTATTTGCAAATCTACAACTAGAATATTATGTTTGCTGACAAAACGTAGAAGTAACTATAAGACAAGTAATCATATATTAATGATATATTGATAAAGTTGTATTCATATTTTATATTAAAAATTTATAGAGGTTTTAAAATTTTATATTTAGTTAAAGTTATGGTTGGAGAGTTAATGTAAAATTCATATATATCATTTTGGTTAATGATTAAAAAACATATTATGATGATAAAATTATAATATATATAAAATAATTTTAATGTGATCATATATATATATAATAGTAATAATATATATAATTATATTAATATATTGATTTGTATTAATATTTTATATTAAAATTTTATAAAGAATTTAAAATTTAATATTTAGTTAAAGTTATGGTTATAGAGTTAATGTAAGATTCATATATATCATGTTTATTAATTAGTAATAAACATATTATGATGGTATATCATTTTTGAAAAATCAATTTTTAAAGCCTCTTTTTTTGTAAATAAAAGCATTGTATTACTGTAGAAAACCCATTTTACATGGTGAAACACAAAACTGGGCTACAACGGCCCAAGCCATCCCTGGCCTTGCCGCTACAACACCGATTCAGACCATAAACCTTCCCAACCCAAAAGAGGGAGATTGCCGACTGTGCAGGGTTCAATCCCAAAGATACAAGCATTGTCGCAGAAGTCCAACCTAACTAAATCTATCTAAAACTGACAACCAGACATATAAACAGATGAGAAAGAGCCTGAACTCATACAAGCACCTAAACACTAAGGCAAGACCTGCCTCCCTAGGCCAGAGCAGAGGCTGTGCCATGCGCATCCCGAATGATGCATCGAAGGGCTTCCCCTCTACGGGGGCAAGATGTAAACACCATCCTGGAGATGAGCGTCCACCCGACGGTTGAGGCCGCCATTTGTGCGTTGTTCCAAATCAGGGATAAATAGAGAAATACCAGCACGCACAGTGATCTGGTCCACTTTGAGATGCATCAGCTTGCAATCCGCACCAAGGGCTTCAATCTTGTTACTCATTGACTGACATTCTTCATTGTGCTCCTTCCATGCTCTAGACGGCTCCAAGTCTCCTTCCTTTTTCACCAGCACCTCCTCCACTTTTGCTTCCAAATTCATAGATGCATGAGTTACCAGATTCATTAAGACCCAATATAGCATGACAAGGTGGTCATGGGCTGAGGCCATCCCCATCGTTGAGCCTGGGTCGATGATCCATCCTTCGACCTCCTCCTGCACCATCTCAATGGGAATCAACGAAAATTGCTCCCACAAGGCCTTCTCAATTCCCTCTGTGGCTTGGTGGGCCATTAACGGGATTCGGTCCTTAAAAAACTTAGCTGCTTCCTGAGCATGCAGTTGAGCCCTAGTGGTTGCTCCCTTGCCACAACAGGTCTTGAGCTTCCCCTTGTCCTAGCACTTAGTTTCCATGCTGCTCGCACTCGTCTTCCAAAGACAAGCCCTTGGAAAAGCCATTTTCCACCTCCCTCTTTCCCTCCTTGCGCACTTATAATTCAAGTTTCTCATACTGCCAACCTTTCGATAGCTGCTTAGCCTAATGCTCTCAGCCCTAAGTGTGCAGATGAGGAGCCCAACACTCACCCTAAGATTAATAAGCTGGAGGAGAATGGCCATGATAACGGTTTTGTACGATTTTTTGATCTCCCATATCCTGCAATAATGTGACTCTGTACTTGGCATGATGTGCAGCATCATTCCCATCATCACTTCTAGATCACTATCCTGTGAAAAAATGTCTCGTCACTCCTATTAAGCCTTCCGATGTACTCCAGGTTAATGTTTGAAGGGCCATCCTAGATTACCATAATCTTGAGTTGCATGTCTACACATATTGCTTGGTCGGATCCCCAGTCGACTCATTATGCCTCTTGTCCCTGTCTCGATCCTCCATCAGGGATTCCATCACCTGTTCTCTCCTGCTTACATCCAGAGCTACGAGCTGTCGACATCTGGGTAGCCATTGTTCCTCCTTGAAGTCCTCCAACCTACCCATCCTGTGGGCCTCATTTACCTCAACTCCAATATTTTCTAGCAGATCGGCAATCTTTTTCGCCACCCATCCCACGTGGTGAAAGGAAAATGCCAGGTGGGATAGAATGAGGCCACGAAGAACCTCCAGTACACTAGCAAGGCGCCAGCTCGATGACACCTTTTTCGTTGATCAACCGTGGCTTAGTTACTTGGCCATATGCACTAGGATGAGAGATTCGCCTTCCACCATTGTAGGTAGCCAACCGTTCCTAATGATAACCTTAACCCCCTAGAGCATGCCTTCCAATTTTGCTGAGTTGTTGGTGTCTTCCCCAATTGACCCAAATAATATATGTGGTATTTCTCCCTCTAAGTTTATGCAAGCTCCCCCAAAGCCTGCCGCTCCTAGGTTGCCCCTATCCGCACCATCAAAATTTAGCTTGGAAACTAGTCGAGGGCGGGGGGGGGGGAGCGACGCGTTGGGACTTGAGATATAGTAGTTCTTGATCCTCTCACAAAGACCATCCAAAGTGGCCTTGTTCAATCCCCACTCCTCCGCTATTCTCTTTTAGGACCCTGAAAATTCTTTGTCTTCCTTGCTCCACTGCATGCTGTGAATGGTCTCCAGAAGGTTCAAAGTCAGGGTTTTCTAGACAACTTCTGAGGAATGGTGCTTGTCATGGAAGATCCTTCCATTGCACTCCTTCCAGATGACCCATATGACACTACCTGGAAAATCTTTCCATAAGGTGCAAAGAATATTATTTTTGAAAGTTTTTGGGTACCATTCTTTTAGGGTTCTGCTTGGATCCCCTGTACTTCTGTTGCTTCTTCAGAATAATTGAGCTCCTCTATCCCAAAGGTCTGAGGTGAATGGGCATGAGTCTAGTCGATGATTCATGCTATCCTCCTAGCAGGATCAAAGGACACACCAAGACAGGCCTTGAATCCCCCTCCGTCGTAAATTCTCCCCAATTAGAATTCTATGTCTAACCACTAACCAACAGAAGGTGGCCACTTTTGGCCAAGGGTTGGTTTGCCAAATTTTCCCCCATATCTCCTCTTCCTTCTCTTGGATTCTAATTCTAATATTGTAGGCTTCCTTAATGCTAAAAGTTCCTCTTTGGGAGTAGCCTCAAAAAAGGACATCATCCCCTTCTTTAAGTAGGATACAATGCTCCTGAAGCACACCCACAAAGGCTCTAATATCTTCCTCTAGGACATCGGCATCTCTTCTAACTAGAGCCACCCATTGGCGCTGATCATCCTGGGTTTCCATCTCACAGTATTGATTGACTTCTATTCTACCTTTATCCATGCCTTTGGCTCTAATGTGCCACCATCGAGGATCACTCCCTAGCTTGGGAAGTTGGTTCCATGAATCATCCCAAAAGTGGGCTAAGTTCCCTGCTTTAATCTCCCAGAAGCTGTGTTCTTGAATCATTTGTCGCCCCGCCAATGCTTTTTTCCACATGGGAGAACCCTGCGAGGGCGCATTATATCTTATCAACTAGGACTTAGGTCTATCTATTGCATATTTTATGTGCCATATTTTTGCTCATGGTTCCTGCGAATATTTGCACCACCGCCACCATATCTTAGCTCCCTGAATTCCCCCCATGATTTTGGGGTCTTGAAGACTAAGGCCTCCTGTCTCTTCGGGTCTATAGACCTACTCCCAGCTAACCAACGTGAATTTAGCCTTGGATTCCCTCCCTACCCACAAGAAATTCCTCTGAATGCACCGAATCTCCCGTAGGATAAACTTAGGAGATGATAGGATAGAAAAATATACACAGGCATGGCCTGGAGGACCGACTTAACAAGGACCAATCTGCTTGGCAAAATTAGGGGTTTAAGAGTCCAACTTTCCAATCTAGCTTTAATCCTATCTAGAAGATCTTGCCAAGACACTTTTCGAATGGTTCCCAACCCTATCAGAACCCCCAAGTATTTGGAAGGCATGGTTCCCTTGGGGAAACCCAAAATCCTACCAATATTTCTCTAAGTAACAGAGGGAGCGTTAAAGAAAAATACCTTATACTTTTCTGCATTGAAATCCAAACCTGACACCTTAGCGAAGAGCGACAAACTCGATTTGAAGGTGCAAGCCTCTTGGAGTGAAGGGTGCTCCATTAGCATCGTATCATCCATGAACTGCTGATGAGTCTATTTTTCCATATCCTCATGAAGCACCAGACCCCTGATCATGCCAGTTTTTGTCTGTGCTTGGATAGGCTTTCTTAACTCTTCAGTAGCCAGAATGAAGAGGAACGGGGAAAGTGGATCCCCCCACTGAATTCCCCTTGAGGGGGAAATAATCTAGTCGGAGATCCATTCAAAAGAATGGAATAAAAGGGAGAGGGTACCAAGGCCATCACCCATTCTACCCATTCTAAATTGAAGCCGCGAGCCTTCAAAATTGCCTCTAGATAATGCTAGCTAAGCTTGTCGTAGGCCTTGTCTATGTCCAATTTGATGAGCATTCCAGAGATATTAGTGCATTTCAAAGAGTGGGTAACCTCTTGGACTACAATGATTCTATCCATGATCTGTCTACCTTCCACAAAACCTGACTGCTCTGGACGTATCAACCTTAGGAGGAGTGGCTTTAGACGATTTCCGATCACTTTTGTAATTATCTTATAGATCACATTGCAGAGAGCTATCGGCTTGAATTTATTTGGCGAATCCTCCCCTTCTCCTTTGGGGATTAAAGAAAGGAAGGTCACATTGAATGCCTTCAGCACCCCTCGCTTGCTCCTAGATTCCTCCATGATAGCCTAGACTTCCTCTTTGATAATATCCCATAAAAACTGAAAGAAGTTAGTGGTGAATCCATCCGGTCCTAGGGCTTTCCTCTGGGCCATCTGGCTGAAAGCTCCTCCACCTCCTACGAGGCAATGGGTTTTTTCAGATTCTCATTATCCTTCCTAGACACAACCCTGGGAATTAGGGCAGCGACCTGAGCTATATCCTGCTCCCTTGAGAAATTATCCTTGGTCATTATTCCTTTGAAGTAAATTGATAGTTCCTCCTTGACCTCTTCCCTAGTTTCCACCTGGTTCCTATCAGCCCGCTTGATTCTATGGATCTTTGTGCTAAATTTGTTATGAACCACCAAGTTGTGGAATAATTTGGTATTCTTCTCTCCCTCCTGCAGCCATTTGATCTGAGATTTCTGCTTCCAAAAAATCTCCTCCTGTTTTTCCCTAGCCTCTAGTTGGGTGAGGAGATAATTTTATTTTTATTTCATCCCAACGTCCCATCCCAAGTCCATTACTTTTTTCTGGAGGAGGTCAATGTCCTATATGATCCTTTTCTTGTTAGAAAAAATGTTGCCAAAGTCCTCCTTGTTCCACGTGCAGATCCTAGATTTGAGATCCTTGAGTTTCTGCTGAAAGTTGTACATTATAGTACCTCTTGTGATATCTAGCTCTTGCCACCATTAGTGAACTAGACCTTTAAATTCCTTGTGTTCCAACCAAAACTGCTCAAAGCGAAATGGCTTAGGTAGGATGGCATTCCCAAAATCCCAGTTGAGACAAATTGACCAGTGATTTGAGCCGGTAGCTGGGAGAACATTTTTCTAGATCTCTCCTGAACCCCTCGTGATATCTTCTAACACTAGGAATCTGTCCAGCCTAGAGGAAACAAGGTGGTCCCCTCCCCTCCTGTTCTTGCATGTGAACCAAACATCTTCAGTCTCTAGATCTACTAGGGAACTCTGGGCTAGAATCTCCTTGAATTCCTCCTGGTACTTGTCTAGTACTCTTCTCCCTCCTTTCTTTTCCTTGAGGGTAGTTATTAAGATAAAATCTCCTCCTACTATCCATCTCCCTTCCTTCGCTAAGGAATCCACCCACTGAAGGTGGTGGATAAAATCTTGTTTCTGGGGGAAGGCACTGGGGCCATAAATATTGGCAATCGTCCCAGTTGTGACAACATCTAAAATCTTAAAATACACCATCAGGGAGAAGCGACTGGATTTCCAGTCAGAGAGGGAAACAAGATTTCGCTGCCATAGGATGGAAATTCCCCCCACCATACCCTCATCATCCGTTTACATTACACTACTTCCCTTCCATATTCTTTGGCTAATCCTCATTAAGGAATCCAAATTGCACTTGGTTTCTTGCAAAAAAATCAGATCTAGTTTTTCCTATTTCATTTTCCTAGCTAGGGTTCTGATCTTCCTTGGGTGATTACATTCCCTAATATTCCATGGGGGAGTCACTTAGGGACCAATATGATATCACGTTCATTCATATTGGGGAGGTTAAAAATAAAAAAAATTACAAGTCAATATATTGGTGGTATATTAGGGGTAAAAAGGTTTTTTTTTAACTATATAAATATCCAATATGTTGGGGGATATTTTATTCCACAATACTACTCGCGCCCTTCACCAATGCTCCACCATAAGCCTGTGTGCACCCTGCATATGCTGCATAGGGTTTTCCTGTGGTTTTCTCCATTGTCTTTTTGGGTTTTCTCCATCTTGTTTTCTGGATAACAAGGGTATTTTTTCAAATCGTAGCAGTGTTGGTTCTTGGGTTTTCTCCATCATGTTTTCTAGAAAATGAGGGCATTTTTTCTGGTGCATAGCAGTGTTGGTCCTTGGGTTTTCACCATCATTTTTTCTCGAAAACGAGGGCATTTTTTCTAGTGCGTAGCAGTGTTGGTCCTTGGGTTTTCACCATCGTGTTTTCTCGATAACGAGGGCATTTTTTCACTATTTTCTGGTCATGGGTTTGTGGTGGGTTTCTCTGGTGCATAGCAGTGTTGGAAGATTCACGTTGGAGAGCCACTGCATAGCATTGTTGGAGGAGGCATGTTGGAGAGCCATTGCATAACATTCTTCAAGGTAAGGTATACTGTGTTTAATCCTCTGATGGACTGAAATAAACTTTCATCCTAAACATTTGTATTAGTCCCATGGCCCTATTTTGGTATTTTGACATCAATGTAATGATAATAGGAGTTTCTAAACAAGGTTAATAATTTTAGACAAATTGCATTGTTAACAGATTGTCTAATTGATGAAATTGCTGAAACAGTGTTCAGACAAACAATGAAACCTACCAGTTCTTACATCACAGCCTAAGAAAACAATAGGCTCCAAACCACCATCAAGTTCAGCAAGTGCAACCTGAATTGGGTGTAATCCCAAAGTGTTGATAAGCCATTCCTCTGTAGTCTGGAACACTAGCAGCAAAGCCACAATGTAGGGAACATCAAGTTTGGACAAAGCTTGTATAGCATGAGGATGGTCCTATCTAGCAGGTTCACCCATGAGTGAAAACCCAGTCAAGGAAACCACAACATCTATAAGATACTTTTTTGTAAGTGGGTCATACAAGAAACACTCCATAGGGGTAGAAAAATCTAATCCACCTGAAAAGATTGGCACAACTTTTACATGTCTGGCTTCCAATTCCATCACAACAGCCACATAATGACCTTCGTCACCAGTAATAATGTGGCTTCTTTGCAAGGCAATACCAATGACTGGTGCATTTTGGTTTTTAAGTTTCTCATTTGCATCCTTTCTGGTGTCATACCAATTCAAATACTCTTTAACATCGTCATACATGCAAGGAGCCAAAGGGTGCCATATTCCTGTGTCCAAATAGACGAATGGATCAACAAACTGCAATTTTTCCTTCTTAAGAGTAGGCACATAGGATCCAGCAATCATTTTAAAGAATTTCTCAATATTCTCTGGCGATCCACCTAACCAAAACTGCAAACTCATGATATAGGCTCTAGCATCCTGAGCATTGTCACTTGGCAAATACTTGAGGACTTTGGGTAAGGTTATAACAAGTTTAAGCATGCTTTCCTCAAAGCCTACTGACTTATTCTTTCTTTTAAACATTTGAAAGAAAGGCCTTTTGGACTGGCCCAACTGAGACATACTAAAAGAGCCCGGTTTATTTAGTCTGATTACCTCTAGCATTGAAGGGAAAACCGAGACAACATCCAATCTTTCCCTCTCAGTCTCCACTGCATCCTTTACCTTTTGAGCGAGTTCCTCAACAAATATGAGAGATCCAATGAATATAATGGCATCAGATAGATCTTTACAGAACATGTTCTAGGTTCTTTGGTCCCTTAGCTCCTATAGAAGGTACCCAACAATCTCAAACGAAACATCTTTTCTTTTTTGGTTAAGATTCTGGACTGTTGCACTTATAGAAGCCTGATATTGAGCTTCAAGAAATACATAGACTATTTTCACACTGGGAAGACCCTGATTTCTTTTTGGACTGATTTGTCTCACCTTTGAGGTCCCTTGTGTGAATAAACCATTTCCAACAACTGCAGAGGTCACATGATATGCATTTCAACCCAGTTCACAACTATTGAGAATTCTGATATAAAAGGGGAAATATGAGAAATCAGTTTGGAGCTTATATTAGTCTAAGAGCTAGTTGGTCGCTGAAGTCTTCAATTATTAGTTTTTGGGGATTGGCATAATCCCTTTGGCCTTGTTATACCTCCCATTTACTCCAAATAAACTTTCCTATCTATATTGTAAGCAGCTATAAAACTAGTTCTGAATTTTATTTTACAAAAAATTTGTACCCACAAACTTGCATGAAATGGTAACATTTTATAGTGCCTATAACTATAAAAGGACAAAAGCAAAATGTAGACTTTGAGCAGCCTAAATTCCCAATGAAAATACAATTCAAGGGTCAGATTACCCGAAGGAAAACTACCTAGGGACAATTTGCGTAACTCAAGCCATAGAGGATGGAAAACATTTCATCCTATATAGCCCTGAACCCACTAGAAAGAAATACAAAAGCATTTGCATTTAAAATTCTCTAGGCTATCCCATGAAAACTGAAATGAACTAGGAAATTTTATAGCTGAGTTATTCAACCATAGAAGCGAGGTACTAAAAACCCAACATCTTTGATCAAATTCCCGATTATATTTGTTTTCAATTTTCATTCTAAGAAGAGGACCTATAGTACAGGTAGGCCTCAAGGAGGACTAAAGGTGAACACAAACATAAAACATCACAAAAATGAGCTGTTCACATAATGATTTCAACAAACCCAGATGCAAATAAGGCCATTATCAAGTTGTCTTAGCACAAAGCCTCAATGTTTCCAATTTGTATCTTGCATTTTCTATTAGGGTAGATGATTAGTATCTTGTAGCAAAGGAAGTTCCAGTACTTCAACCTTAAGTAGCAAAATTGCAGTAGAGGAACTTTAACCTTTTTCAAGTTGTAATCTATGTTACACCTAAAACATGGAAATGGGTAATGTGTCTAAAATTGGTACAAGTTTCAGAATCAACACATTCAAAATCTTAGGAAATAGATAAATGACAATACATGCATCATTAGAAACATTAAACAGAGAAACAATGTAAACATATTGTTTCCTTAATTTTGAGAATAAGAAAATAAGTTAAAGTTGAAGTACCATAAAGAGATCATTAAATCCTCTACTTATAGATCATATTCTGACAAGTTACTCTTCTTTTATTTTTAATTTTTAAGTTTTTATTTTAGTTCAATCCAACCTTTCTCAGCATGCCCCAAAGCAGGTTACTTAGAAATTAATGGAATATCAGGAAACCATAATTGCCTTCATTAGGAGGCTTTACTGAAGGGACTAGATCCCTCTTCTTCTTCAAATGATTTGTCTTTACCTTTATCTTCTACTCCCTGGGGGTGCAGCTAGTTAGGTAGGCTGGCTATGACATATCCATAACCACCACTTGGAGAATAGCATCACTCATCCATATGGGAGGAAGGAGCAGGTCATTTGCAGTAAAAATGGGCTCAGAGTCCTCTTGATACTTAATTGGTTCCACCAATCATTCATAGATTCCTTCCACTAGGAGGGCTTGCAATTTCTTCTCTTTTTGCATAAGAAGCATTTGCCTTAGGACAAGAAGTTGCCAAGTTCCAGTGCTAGTTCCTGAAATATAACCAGTAACCTATAATGGAAAGCAATATGTTCATGGTCCAATGCTAGTGTCCAGTTGTGGTGTTCATACTTCAACATAATTTTTTCAGGAAGATCCTTGCTCAAACCAGCATAAATGCATATTCATGGTAGCAAGATTCAGTTGTATTTCCTTTTGTTATATGGAAATTCAGTAGAAGTATGAAATTTGGTGCAGTCTCAGTATAGTATGTCTATGGTATGGTCAATGTACTTTTACTGTTTTTGATACTATACGGTATACCTCATGTCTTTCATACCTATGCACCCCTAAACCAAAAAAAGGCCTCGAAACCCCAAAAACATTAACAAAAACCTAAAAAGGCCTATAAATATAAAACTAAATTGCCAATTTTTCAAGGAATGATATTTTTGTTGATTTATTGTGCATTCCCGAGGATGAAATTCTTCTAAAATGTGGAACAAAATGAATTTTCTTCGTATCTTTGAGATGTATAATTATTTATTAGATCTGTACTAGATTTTCTCGTTATGCATTTTTTCCATATTGAATCATATTTGAATATTGCTACTATGTATGGAATCCATTGAATTCCCCATTTGAGAGGTCAATGTCATAAATTTACCTAGACTATTACCTATGGCCAAAAGAACTTTATGGTTTCAAATATTCAATAGGGATGCTGGGCATTCTAACTCAGATTAGAATTGATGATAACGATTATGTATGTGGGTTGAAGCCTGGTTTTCAAACCCTTATAGAGAGACTAACTTTACCCATAAACCAATGGCCATTATTGACAGTTAATGCTAACTACCAAAGAGAGAAATTCTAGGATAATTAATCCTTTGGTGCAAGGGTGGATCACCATAATATCCTTCAAGAGATAACCCTAGGATTCAAATACCAAGCCTAAATGTATTTTAGCTTTTGCCATAAACCATTGCATTCATAGATCATCTAATTCTTCAGGAAATAATCTTCTTCCTTGACTAATGAGGGTTCAAGCTGCAGAACTGGTACCATGGTAGCCTTAATGATGCCAAGGATGGCATGGAGGGCTTGAGAGAGGGAGAGAGAGGGAGAGAATTTTTAAAAGAGGCCTTTCCATGGGCTACACCTTCGAAGGGCAGAGCCTTTACGACCCCTTTTAAATTTAATTTAATACAATATATATTTTCACAAATAGTTTTTAATAATTTTCCTATGTTATTATCTATTACAAATCATCCATAAAATCATGGCATTGGGTATAACAATGAAGGGAGGCAGAGGGAATGAACTCAACATTGACTTCAGAATCAAACGTTGAATAGAGTGACTTGACAATGTGCAAACAAGAATTAGAGGATTGAATGAAGGAATGATACAAATAATTTGAGAGTATAATATAGATGCATTGGTCTCCTTTGTTTTAATTTAAATCTTTAATTTATTAGTGGGTCACATTAGGGCCTGTCATCCACCACAAAAGAGGAAGGAGGAAGCAGTTGGTTTAATTTAGATATTTTTCATTTTCTAGAATTAGACTGATCTACATATTGGTGGATATCTACAATGTTTCCTATAGTTGTACTTTGCAGTTGGTTAGCATTAATTTTTTTTTAATATAATCATAGAACATTCGCAGAACAAGATCAATTTCACGAGGTATTAGCCCCATATGGGACGAAGAATTTGAGTTTAACAAGATTGAAGGTGATTTGTATTTGAAATTAAAATGCTACAATGTAGACTTTCTTGGGGATGAGAGTATGGGAAGCACCCGTGTGAATTTGGAAGGACTGGAAGAAGGAGAAACCAAGGATGTTTGGATTCCCCTTGAAAAAGTTACAGTAGGTGAAGTAAGACTCAAAATTGAGTAGAAAAAGCAAGAGCAAGACACTAAGGTGAGTTCATTTTGGTTTATATGTAATGTTATAATCAAAATTTGTTATATTTTTTTCGTTTGTTCGCTTGATCACTCTTTGTATACTTAAATCTTATCATTCAAATGACCTAACATGTATCCTTCTGTGCTTATGTTTCTTATCTGATGGTCTTGAAAGTTTAAAACATAATTATCATATGTTTTCTCATTGGGTACACTATGTGACATGTATTTTTAGCTGTCATTTGATTTATGAATTACCAAGCAAGCAATATAAGATTTTGTTTAGTTTTTTTTATATGGGTTTGACAGGAAATCATCTCCATTACATAATGGGGAAAAATACAAACTCAACATATCCCAAAGGGACTTCAAAGTTCATGCAAGATGGCTAAGAGAGTGTTGTCTGCCCTCGTCTCTATGAAAACCAGGACCAACATTTAAAAATTAGGAGAGTGGGAAAATGAACAATGAACATTTTATTTGTTTCAAAAATCCATTGATAATGACAAATTATTAAACCGAGATTCACAAAATTGTCTTAGTGGGAAGTTCTACAGGAATACCCAAATTGTAGGAGTTGCTTAAAGATTTCTTTCATGGAGAAAAGGAGTACTATAAGTACATCCAATCTAATGAGGCAAATCTCATACTTTGAGAAGTCACTCACCTTATTCTAGAAGTATTCCAACAATATCTAACCATACCTTCATATTTAACGAAATTATTAGATATAATCCTTTGAAGTTGAGATAAGATAGAATTTATGAGACAATCATGTCATGTATACAGAATTCATTAGCTTTGGAACTAATTGTGGATAAGATGAAAGATTAGCTCAAATGCAATATCTGAAAGACTTACTTTTTATAAATACTCATCACACAAACTGAAGAAGATAGAAATTTCCACAGGTCGATTACAAGGAAGCAAGTGTTACAATTGCAAAACTTTATGAGTAAATGTGAGCAATTGAGGAATGAAATGTATGTGTGAGATCTTCCATTTGGAATACCATCTAGATTTCATTTACTCTCTCTGTCATCAACACCTTGGCGTGTTCCATTTTTTTCCTTTGAATGTAATGGAATAGGCCGCAAATGTAAATTAACATTCTCTACCTTATTTTTTTGAAAAATACATCCTATATTCTCATAAAAATATTTAGAAAAAGAAATGCAGAAAATGACTAAAGAAGAAATAACTTGTAAGCAACTATGTAGCATATAAATTAAACTCTTGACATATTTGTGAGCCAACATGCCATTCTTCTACCTTTACAAGCTGTGGGAGAGAGCTGTCAATCATGGAGACTATAGTTTGCCTCTAGAAATGATATCCTTTTTTAATAATACTTGATTTAAATAAATTTGTGATATAAGATGATAAAAAGGAAAAATAAAGTATGACAAGTTTGTTCTAGTGAAGTAAAAAAGAGCACCTCTGTTGAATCTTTGCCCTCAAAGGGGACAACCATCAAAACTTCCTTTCCGCAATGTTCAGCATGTGCAGCCAACACACTTGAATTCCTTCATATTGCCCAAAATGTAGTGGAGTCATCATCCACATATTTCATCTATATATAAAAGAGACGTTAAAGTGTATTTGGTAAACTGTTTGAAATATCAATCATCAATCAAGAACAAGTTGATACTGCTCCTGTTTAGCATGGATTCCAACAGACGAGAACTACGAAAAAATAATTATGCAAAAAAATCAATTTAAATGAGTAATTTCAATGCTGCACACTTTCTGAATAAGCATATCTCAAGGATTGTTGGCTTTAATTCAAATAAAAAGCTAATTCTTGATTTCACAGCTTGCCAAATAATCATATTTGACATTGCTTGAACCTTGTTCATAAAGATGTAGTTTTAGGATGCTCGCGTTTTCATGTAAAACCACATTGAATGTATCACCCCATGTTGGGGATGAACCTTGGCATGCTTTAGTTCTCCTCATTAGATCTCCAAGTTCCACTTCTACAAATGTGTTTAACATTTTTCCACTGCTACTTCCATTTGAATAATTGCCTCCATGTGAATTTATTCATCTCTCTAAAGTAGCTCCTTTTAGATTTGACCTGACGATATTATTGGCCAAAACAACTGTAACTGAAAGAATCCCACCAATAGCACTTTTATTCAAGTTTATAGCTGGCAGAGAAATGCATTTATGTCAAGGTTCAACCATAATTATTATCAAGGTCTCAATGAAGAGTTTTCCTGAAAAAAATGACATCAAACTCTTAAGTACAAGCGATACTTCCTTAAGAAACACAATCCACAACTGTTCAATAAAGAAGTCATGCATCTTCCAATATGTTCTCTTTCACTCTTTGAAGTTTGAATTAACAAACAAGAAGGAAAATGAACCTGCCAGCCAGGATGAAACACTAGTTAGCTCTGTTGCAGGGAGTGTCTGACTTCCACTTCCAAAGGCAACCCCGATCCTGACTTTTGGAGTTGATTCAAATGAAAATAAAACAACTTTCCCATAAAGGATTGCGACAAATCGAAGTTGTAAAAAATATAGGTAACCATTAAAATAGTAACAAACAAATGTAAACTTAAATTTTTCTTATTCTTCTACCACCACTCTTCACAAAACAGAAAAACAAATAGTAAGGCCTCCTTTCACCAAATGAGATTTTTCATGCATGTGGTCAAAAGGGCCTAGGGTTTTCATTGGGAGTAATATTGAAAGTACTTCAGCTCCATCCCATCTGGATTCGATTTTTAGAACACTTCGAAGTGGATGGCCAGGCAATCGTTTGAGTAGTTGGGCTGATGATAGGTAGCAGATTAGAGGAATGAGTGGCATTACCATAACATTGGGGATTGAGGAGTATTTTGTTTCTCAGTTACAGAAATCTCAACCAGTTGATGATACTCCATCAGATCAGGCCCAGGATACCACCAGATCACAGGGAAAAGGTGAAGCTACTGCTTCACAAGCTGCAGAAGATGGTACTGGAATGACAAAAACTCTACAATCACAGGAAAATGATATATAGAGAACTAAGGAACATGGGCAATCCCATACTGAAGATAATAGTGCAAATAATACCAACACTATTTCAACTCAACCTTTGCAATAGGCTTCTTTGGAGCAAGGAACTCAGACTATAGGTGTTGTTCACCATGACCTTGAGATGCAAGATGAGCGCAATGAGTGAGTCATGCATGATGTTGAAGTTGTGAGCCAAGATAGTAGTGGTAGTGGTGCTACATTAGGTGAAAGTCTTCATAGCTTGGAAGTAGAAATTGGAAGTGCCAATGGAATTGGAAACCTTAGACAGATTGATGCATCAGGAAATATGGAAGGTGTGCAAGATGAAAATAGTAATAGAGAACAAGCCCAGCCAGAAATTTCCAGGGAGAGCAGTCAAAATGCGCTTGCCCATACTCCTAATGAGCAGCAGGAAAATACTGTGGTGGTGGGATCTAATTCTATTAATCCAACATTCCTATAGGCTCTTCCTGAAGAGTTAATAATAGAGGTGTTTGCTTCCTAGAAGAATTAGGTGGCACAACCTACAAATAATCAACCACCAGCTACTGAGGAGATTGATCTAGAATTCCTTGCTGCCTTTCCTCGAGATATACAAGCAGAGGTCCTTGCACAACAACGAGCACAAATATTGCTTCAGTCTCATCTCTTTGATGGACGAACTATTGATATGGATAGTGCTTCAATACTTGCAACGTTTCCTCATGAACTTCGTACTGAGGTATACTCTTCTTGTTAGTAGTTAACAATAATACTTTACCCTTTTACTAGTTTATTTTATATTAATATTTGACTAAACCTATTTATTGCACTGAGAGTAGGGAGGTGCTTACAACCCAGCATGGGGAGATGTTGAAAGTGTTTTGTTGTGTAACGTTATGTAACATGGCATTCCCATAAAATAATAAACAAAATTTCAAATGATGTAGTCTTAAACAAATATCTTCAACTTGGTTTTCAAATGGTTAGAAATGTAGTTAGTTATTTGGTTAGAAATGTGAGACAAATGGTTAGAAAATGTACTTAGTTATTTGGTTTTCTGAACTTGTAATTGAACTTGTTTTGGACATCATGTGCAACCTTGATGTGACTGTCCATTGTTGAGAGGAAAAAGGTAAAAACATATCTCTATTTGTCAATTGAATTTAACAATATTTGTGTAGATATACTCTGATTTTTATCAAGCCTTTGGTGTTTTTTTTCTTTTGAAAAATAGTCAAGTAGTGTCAAGTAGTGAGTGTTTAGCCATGTTTTAGAAATCATGTAGAACCTTGATGTGACTGTCCATTGTTGAGAGGAAAAGGGTCAAAGGAAGAGTGACAAACTAGTGTTAATTTAGGAAATGAATGTGATCTCTATGATGTTGATCATTCTGGGTGAAGTGATGCACATTCACAATATACATCGAAAGAAGCAAGGTGCATTGTAGAATGTATGTGGGGTATCATGTCAATATGCTAGGTAGAAATATAAAGGGGTATAAAAAATGTAAATGAAAAAATGGATACATGCAATATATAGTGAAAATAGTGGTTTTTTAAAATCAGGAAGGCATATTGGGAGGAGGTTAAAAAAAACAATTTTGGGAGGTATTTTCTAATATTATTTGAAAATAGGGGTATTGGTTCATATGCCACGAATGAACGTGCTATGGCATGGTTTCAATAAGTGAAAACCCCGTGTAATATTACATGATATTATCTTAATTGGGTAACTTTACTTACTTCAAACAAGGCCTCCCAGATCATCGGGTACTGACTAGATTCGATCAACCTTACTCCTATTTCTGCAATTCTTTGCTTGTTTGACTTCCTTCTTCTTTTCTGTTCTTCCTCCAGGGATTTCCTCTTACTTCCTTTCTGGGGCTCCACGCATATCCCCAGCAACTTACATGCTTTGGAGTTGATGATAGATTTCTGAAGAAGTTTGATCTGCTCCCTGGGGACATAACCCTTTCCTTCCTTATCGCATTCCTTCTCTATCGCGTCTAAATCTAAATCTGTCGGCTCCATTTCTTTTGCCTCGTCTTCCACCATGATATCCTGCATACTGTTATCTTTAGTTTTCTCCCCCACTTCCTCTGTATGGATTGATTTATTGCTATTTCATTCCTCTTTTTCCCCCATACCCACCCCATCTTGCTCTATAACTTTGAAGGGGTTATTGCTCTCCATATATTTTTTCGATAGATTCTTCCAATTTCGCTGGCCCTCGCTGTTTTTACCTCTTCTTTGGATCTTTACCTGGATGAAAACCTCACTGGTTTGTTTCTATCCTTCACATTTTGGAGCTACCACTTCCTAAGACCCTTTTGGGAAATTCCTTCCAAAATGACCATACTCATGGTAGATCCTACAATGAAAAGGCAATTGCTCATAGTTTATCTATTGGATCCACTCCTCATCATCCCAGTTTAGGCTAACGACCTCCGGGAGATCCTTCGAAAGATCGATGTAAACACATATGCGAGCGAACTCTGTGTACCTCTGGATCCAAGTTTTCTCAGCTACCTTCACAAATTCTCTTATCGAGTTCCCAATGTCTCGAAGGATTTCCAAGTCCCAGTACTCACTTGGGATCCTTTCTAGTCTGATCCAAACCGGAGCAACCGTTAGATATTCCGATTCTAGGTTAAAGCGCTCCCACGAGGGGTGAAGCAAAAGACAGACAGAAAAAAAGAAATATGGCCCCCCCTCCAAGACTCTATCTCAATCCAACTGATTAAAGATGATTATGGTGAAGAAACATTTTGCTCCTAGCTGAAGATCATAGTGGCCTTTCGGCTTCCACGTGCTCTAGATCCATCGCACCAGATCCTTCTCCTTTTGCCATACACCCACAAATTTTCCAATTAGGGCATTTTCTTTCCATGTCTCAATCTTTCCACGGATCGAGTCCGAACGGATCTGGATTGTCGGGATCGATTGATCCCTTGAAAGGAAGCCCCCCAGACTTGACTTCCTCCCCTTGCCATACCCGTCCTTATCTTCAATCAGATTATTATTGCCTCTGTCGGGCCCTTCAGAGGCATGACCTTGGACTGAAACAACTGCCATGGAACTCGGGGGTTTTCAGCCCCCTTTCTCCGCCAAAACTCTCTCAGAGCGTCTCCCAGATCTCACAACTCATAACCAGTTGTACCCAATTAATTTTTAAAGTCTTAAAAAATATTAAAATTATGATTATTATATATATTCATGTTTATGAAGTAATGTTTTTATTTTATTTTATTTTAGATAAATCAATGGTATTTATTCAAAATTTCAATATATGCAAAAACAATTAAGAACATGATTCAAAATGTATATAGATGTTTATTTTAAAAGAATATAAAAAATAACTAGTAGTTGATGCATGTATACCTCTCACCTAATCCATGGATAATTGGCAATTCATTTGTGACAACCCATTTAACTAGAATAACTAACAAATAGATAGCTTATTTGTGGCACTTACCTTATGGCCTATCCGTGTTCACCATCCACAAGTTAAGTGGTCAATGAAAACTGATAGCTAGCCATCGGTGAATCCAATAGAAATGAAACATGAACTAAGGTCAAGTGTTTATTGATAAATGATTGGTTCTTTTTGTATTCCCTATCTTTTTTTATTGTTCTAGCAAAACTTATTTATATTTTCTTTGATTTCATTAATAATACTAGAATACATTGAATACAACTTTAATTTCTAATCCTTTTTTTTCTTTTACAAGTTATACAAATGATTATCTATTCAATGCAATCTAGAATAGATGAGATCCTCCATGGACATATATTAAATACTATTTATGAGTATTTACTCATGATTAAACATGTTTCCTATATTGAGCTTACATTGCAAAACTATTTAATTTTTGCATTTTATATTTTAATAGTTTGATTGAGAATTTCTCCATTATCAGAACGTTCTCATATATTTTCAAGGAATATACAACACAATACTTGAACTATTCATAGTATTCAACTTAAAAAGTGTTTGCATTTCAATGTGTATTGGAGAATTATTTATAATTGTTGCAATTGTATGGGCAACTTTTTATTTATACTCATTGTTCTATTTTATTAGTTTGATCAAGAATCAATCCATTAATGCAATGTTTTTCTATGGATTCAAATACTATATATTTTAATCCGTGAACTACTTATAGCATTTATCTTAAAAATAATCACATTTCCTTATGTATGGAGCATTATAACAATTACAAGTGTATGGGAAATTCATTTATTTATAGGAATTGAATGTGTATAACAAGCTAATCTAGTTAAGGAGCATCATAGAACAACATAAGCCAAATAATGTAGCAGTTGCAAATCATCCTCCTTAAAGGTTGTACTTCAACATAATCAATATATAAAATATCACCTATGTGCTGCAACCTCAATTCAATGAAGGTTCTGATGTAACATTACCATTAATAGAAATACTTAACAAGGGTTGATCACAATAGATCCTTATCAACCATTCTCAAGTATCGCACAACCAATGAAATTCAACCACATCCAATGTGACACAACCCTTGAGAAATGTGTACTTCAACATAACCATTTCCAATATGTTGTAATGCTACATAATCTCATCAATTTAGTTCTCACTTTTTTCAATTTGAATTGTTTAATCATGAATTTCTCCATTACTACAATTTATTCCTTTTTATTGAAAGAGTTTGTACAATGCAATCCTCAAACTATTTATAGCATTCATTTATAGAAAGTGGTTGCATTTCTAGGTGTGTGGAAAATTGTAAATGACAATAACAAAACTATGGGAATTTTATATTTATAACCGTTGTTCTACTTTAATATTTTGATCCAAAATGTATCCATTATGATCGCAATGTGTTCCTATGTATTTAAATACCATGGAGTAAAATCCTTGAACTATTTATATCATTCATGTTAAAAATGATTGCAATTTGATGTGTATGAAGCATTGTTCATAAAACTTACAAGTGCATGGGAATAGTTTAGTTTATAACAATTGAATATAAATGAAACAAGCAAATAAGATTGATAACATAAAGCCACAACGCTACACTTAAATAATTGAGTAGTTGCAAATAATCATCCTTGAACATTGTACTTCAATGTACAAGCAATAATTAAAAAAAATTGACATACATTGAAGACCCTCAATTTGATGAAGGTTCCAATATGGCATTATCATTGACAAAAACAATTAACTAGAGTTGATAATATTTGAACCGGACCAACCATTTTCAAATATTAGTGTCAACCATGGTAAAGTAACACCAATGAAATCCATATACACTAAATGTGACATAACCCTCTTGGAATCCAAACTACATCGCACCCCATGAGGAAAGTCACAATGATACACAATCATTTAGGAATGTCAAATCTAATATAACTTTTGAATAATGTCTCAATGTGACATAGCACTTGAGCGGATAATAAGATACATAATGTTAATGTCACTATGCCACATAACCCTCAACAAAGATTGATTAAGGTTAACCACGACCATCATATTCAACCTCAATCTATATTAATATATGAAATATACGTATAATTAATTATTATTATTTACTATAATGTAATAAATTATTTATTTATTAAGTAATAAAATATTTATTTATTTATTTAGTATTAATAATTACGAAAAAAAAACGTATATATCTTATATCTTAGAATTTTTAGATGTACCAATTATGATTTTTCATTTATGGATGAGAATGAAGTGTATTATCCAAATTGATTTTATGGGCATTGTTCAAAATTCATAATTAGCAATTACACAAAAAACAAAAAATAGCTCATTTGATAAGTGCACCTTATGGTTGTTGGAAATAAATAAATAAAAATAAAAAACAAATCATGTAATAACTAAACTTAATGGCATGGTAATATGTAGTCCATGTGACAGTGGAACTCTATCTAACAACTAGAAGTCAATATAATGTGTAGAAGGTTTAGTCAAGCTACATTTTAAAGCTGGGATTTGAAGTAATGTGCAGTTCACATGACACTTGAACTACAAATAAAATCCTATGGATTCTTAATAAATTCCTCTGAACTCATGTGATAGATGCACTTAGTGGCATGGTAATGTGTAACTCAATTGGCAATTGCAAGTCTAGTTAATGTGCATAAAGCTTCGTCGAACTCCATTTGGAAGCTAGGAGTCTAGATAACTTGGAGTTGTTATATTAAGTGCAATAGATTTATTAACTATTAAATACAACTATTAGCTTGAATCAAATAATAATACAATTATGGCCTTAATAACTATAAATTAAGTAGTCGTTATATTAGATTAACTATTAAATACAAATTAACACATTTTTTAAGAAAAAAACATTATCTATATATCAAATATATACTTTATTAAAGTATTCAAATATAATAATCTTATTAACATATTTAAACATAATAATCTTATTAGTATAGTTGTTAATAATATATTTACATTATTAGTATAGTTGTTACTAATATATTTACAGTAGACTAGACGAAGTTGTTAACCAATATGATGTACTTCTACTATATTTACTTCTCCATGTGTGAAGGCTACTACTCTTTAAAGAATAGAAAAATTCAGAACATGGAATTCAATAATGTACGGTATGATATTTACGTTGAAGATGTTCTTCTCCTAGGTCCGTTGTGGCTGAAAACGATTGTCCCTTCTACCAATTATATTTTACCACGTCTCATTTTGACTGTCCAACCAACGTTTACCATGTATTTTGGAAAAAAATATTTGCTGGTTACGAAAAAATATTTGCTGGTTACGTGCTCGTTGCCTCTGAGTTTATTCCCTGTACCTCCAAAACTACTGGTTACGGCCATCTTTAATAAACATGTACGTTGAATCAATCCAATTATTGACTTTGCTGTTGGTCTGTTGAATAGACCGAACATACATGTTTTTTAAGCTCAAGCACTGGCTACGGCCTCACCCGTCTTCAGATTTGTCACGTAGAGTTGTATTCTCTTAGCCTTTTTGCGTGACAAGCAATGCCAATCTACCATAGATATGACAATAAAAAATGTTAAAGCCATACCACTATTTTCTCTTCTAAACTGGAAAACTGTTTTCATTATGTTGACAGTTGCAAGCTTGCTAGAAATTAAAAGAAATAGGAATAGATTGCTAATAGACCTGAATTTACAAACTAAAATTGCATACACGTAACGACTTGGTAGGAAACTGGCCGCATAAAACAGAAAGAAAATGTATTTATTGTTGTTGCTGGGAAATTGAGTTCCAGGTGGTGTATTTTTGCACTTGTTGGACCAGATTCTAATTAATCTATTAACGCATAGGGCTCACAACTGTCTATTTAAACTTGGATCAAATTTTGGTTCCATTTTCACGATCAAAACAATAAAGCTTCTCTTTGATTTTCTACCAGTGCTGCTGGATGGAATTTTCATGCAACTTTGTTTTTGACATATTTGCAATATTGTTTTGGGAAAATATTCTTTTTATTTTCATGTTGAAGCCTCACAGTTTAGAGGAGATGGGCAAGCAGGACCATTGATTTCTGTTTTTTCAGTTCTCGGTTGATTTAGGGACGGTCAAAACTTTTGAATCAATAAAGGACTCAACGTTTTTCATTTATGTTTTATATTTGAAGTGAGAGGCCATCAAAACCAAAACCTAATGCAATGAGTTTTGAATTTTTATTTTATTTATTTTTTACAAATATTAGATATAAAAGTGACATTCTCATTTTTAATTTGAAAATTTTAAATAATTATTAAAATATATATTTGTATATAATATTATTTTTAAATTCTTATATAACAATGCATTCAAATTAATATATTTGACATATTAACTATTGAACTTTATTTTATTTAACATAAAAATAAAAACTTAAAAATAAATTATTACTTTTTTATTATAAAATTTTAAGTATAGATTTTAAAATACTAAAGAAACATTTATTTAATATTTTATATATTTTATTGAATTATGTATTTAAATTAATATATTTTTTATATTGAATATTAATGCGAAATTAAAAATTAAAATAATTTTTAAAATAAATTAATATATTTAAACTAACGAAAATGATATTAATAGTTAACAAGACTATTTATGTAATTTTAAATTTGAATATTTATTATAAAAATTAGATAAATTTTAATAATAATATTAACTAAATACTTAAAAACAACTAAATATTATATATTGTATTTTATATTTTAAAAAAATTCTTTTCAAAAATTTATATAATAAATATATTGTTTTTAATATTTTTTTAAAAATATATAGTATTAAATACATAAAATATTAAGTTTTAGAATTTAAATTAAATTATTTTCAAGTCAAATAAAATTTCATATTTAATATAATATATTAATAGTTTAAATTTCTTAAAAGGCAATGTTAAAGTTAAAATTAACCTACATTAAAATTAAATATTAAATATATATTTTAAAATATTAAGTTTTAGAATTTACATTAAAAATTTTATATATTTAAAAATTATTTTTTAATTTTAAAATTTATGTTAAATAAAATTTTATATTTAATACAATATACTATTTGTTTAAATTTTTTAAAAATAATATTGAAGTTGAAATAAAACAATATATTTATTGTATCAATATTAATTAAATGTCTTTAGAAATTTAAATAGAGAAAAATTTATAATTCATATTTAAATAAATTATAATTATGTGTAAGTTTATAAATTTAAGCATTGTAGTAATTTAAAAATAACCTAAGCATTTTGGGTGGATTCTCCATCCATCACCAAGATCATTACAAGCTATAGAACAATAAAAAAAAGAAGAAAAAAATACTAAAGTTTAAAAAATAAGTTCATTTAAAATAAAATTTCTATAATAAATATATTATTTTAAATAAAAAATTCTATAAAAATATATAGTATATTGAATATATGATTTGAGAGATTAAATTTTAGGTTAAATAAAATTTTATATTTAATATGAAATATTACTTGTTTAGATTATATAAAAATATTTTAAAAGTTGATATACATTGTTTTATAAATATATTATTCTAAATACATTGTTTTCATTTAAAAATATATGTGGCAATTGTTAATGAGAAGTACCTTGCTTTTATGTGTTATAATTTTAATGAAAATCTTGTTGCTGAAAATTTTGTCGTAAGTGTTATGCATGCATAGTTTCTAAGAGAAGCTTGTCATGCTCAAACTCAATGTAATCATTCTATGTGATGTGTTATTCGATCCCCATTAAAATTAATTGATAGTAATTGTTAGGTTAAATTGTGGTATTCTTACTTTTAATAATAGCAAATTGATGCATTCACAATAATATATAACAATAAATAAAGAATAACAATTTTTTATTTGAAATACAATGTTAAAATAAAAGAGTAAAATGTTTAAAGAGAAGTATATCATAATAATCTATATAATTATAATTAGACACATCTTTGAAATGTTTAAGATATATGTATGTAGAATTGGTCTATTTAAATTCTTTAAATTGTAAGTGATTGCATCTAAGATATTGATAAATTTAACATTTTAAGAAAAAAGAAGAAATCAACCACATCTAGCAAACTTTGATTACAAAAGGAAATTCAAATTTGTTATAGGAGTGAAACTTTAAGACAATCCACCTTCTTATAAGAGCTTATGCAATCTACCGGACTTTGTAGAATGTCATATGTCATGTATTCTTTTATTTCAAATTGTAGTATCAAGTGCAACAAATCTCTTTTGCAATGTTTCTAGGTGTTTCTACTCATTTTTTGCACAGTTGTTTACATAAATAAAGTTTATTGTGGGAAGTTGGAGTGTTTGGCTCTATCCCTTTAGTAGTGAGGTTTTAAATTACATTGAAGAATGACTATGTATATTAATTTCATGTACACACTATTCTAAAGTTTCTTGCTAAATATTCATCTTTTTTTTCATAAATTCTACACATATAGTTGCATCTTAAATATTCATAGTATTTTTAAATTTAATCAACCTATGTGGTGATGGGTATGTTTGTTCACTTGTATTAAGTGTTAGATCATTTGGACAAGGAATTTCATATGTTTTCTTGATACTAAAAGATGGGTTGGTTTAAACAAAGTTAGTTTCTTGAAGTTTTTAATGATGTTAATGAACCTATGTTTATGTTGGCCTCAATTAACTTCCAAAGAACATTATCCTTAAGACTAGGGATACTTTTTGTGGTAATTGGAGAAGGTTCTATTTGTTCTTAACTCCTGGGGATATAGCACTTACAAATTCCTTACATGATTGTATTTTCTTATTTATATTCTATCTCAAAACTGAATTTCATGCTTAAGAACCATTTTGTGTTAAGCTTCAAGATGTCTTTGCTAGTTAGGATATTTGTACAATATTGCTATTGTTTAAGACTTAAAAAAACAAATTTGCATTTATGTTTGACTGTTTTCACAAGTGTTCAACTTTCTAATAGGATTCTAGGTACAAAGGGCTCTATATAAAATATGGAGTTCTAAATTAGATCAACATATCATTGCTACCAAATACTTGAGAATTTTGTTTTAGAAACTCTAAAATTTAAGATTACTTAGAAAAACTGTTATAAATTTGTACATATTAAGTAAGTTTAATGTTTTCTATGTTTTAATTTATTTCAGGTGAACATTCTTTTTTTCAAATTGGTTCCTAATAGACTTTATTTCCTCCCAAGAATTGATAAATGATGCCTTTTATGATATGCACCTCTTTAATCCGTTTTTTTCTTGAAGATTATTTTCACGGTTTAATATCATAGGTATGATTATCATCCATTCCACATTTTATTACAACTTTTAGAGCAATTGCTAGTTTATGAAAATCACTAGTACAAAATTACAAAACTACATTACAATATGATATTTAGTAAATATGCATAAGTGTACAATTTGATATTTAGTAAATATGCATAAGAGTCTAATTAGATGCAGAACATTGAACGCCAAAACAAGTTCTGCCATTAGAAAAGGGGTAGTAAAATCATGTGCTATAACGGAAAGACAGCAAATAAAAAGAAACAGTGCCCCGTCTCCTCCAAAGGTTTAAAGTTGACCCTCAACGTTGGATAGGCACAGAGCGGAAGCAGCCTCGGAATTGTCACTCCACACGCTTCTTTCATATCCAGCTAGGACGGATCGCCTTCAACTCTCCAATTAAAAGTCTGCAACAACTGAGCCACTGCAAGCTTTATCGTAGCAATAGCCATGGAAGCCCCTCGGCATCCTCTCCTTCCTGCCCCGGAAATTTTAACCATGCGCGTGTTGTACCTAAACTTGCCAATCACGAGGGGACATAAGTTACACAAAGAGAATACGAACAGACAGAATAAACCCTGAGCGTTTTCAGAACGTTTATTTAACAAATCAACTCCATGCCGCCTTTTTCGATCTTGCCGTAATAACCTGAAATTTTAACTATGCGTAACCATAGAAACGATGAATCTTTTTAAACTACGTCTCCATTGTGAAAAAGCCTACAACATAAAAGTTCAAAACATAGAATTCAGCCTACCACAAGCAAGATCACATCACAAAAACAAAAAAGAGAGTACAATATGATATTTTAGTAATTGTATAATAATCCAAACAAGATCACATCGCAAATATAGACAAGAGAGTACAATATGATATAATAATCCAAACAAAATCACTTCGCAAAATTAGACAAGAGAGTACAATATGATATAATAATCCAAACGGAGTTGTCTAAATGATTGACGATTTCGTGTGGAGTTTTTTTTTTCTCCGGTCGGCGTCCCGTTAGATCATTCCTTTGATGTCAGCGTATCATCTTGACATGGGCATGTATGGCGATTTCGCCAGTATCCATTCCCATGCCAGTACTGTCCCATCAATCGAACATTGTGGTCAGGCTTCAAATTTGAAGCCTTCAGAGCCCTTCAAAGGCCATTTTAAACGTCATAGAAGGCCACAAGGAATTTACCATGCAAAAAAAAAATTAGTTTCATTCCCAGCACTTCAATAATGAAATTGAGTAAGCCTCGATAAATTTGCAATAGAAGGGCAGCTACAAAATTTTCCTATCCAGGGATTCAGTGGACTATGGGAGATTCGAGACTCAGAGTCTTCCCAAGTGCCCTTGAATAGTCGGATCATGGATGAGGATCTCAATCCCAATCGACATGGACCACGGTGGGCCACTAGGCTTCCTAGTGCCAAGTTCAAGTCGGTGAGTCAGGACTGTGACTTACGATTCGATGTTCACTTTCAAAGCATTTAATGGCATTAGCATGCATTACTGATTCACCAACTTCATTAAATCTTGGTATGAGATGATGCCACCTGCCAACTCGATTTTCCATCTGTCATCTTATTGTTCACCGAGTCACTTGATATCACAACTTACAAGTCACTTGAGTATTTGAGTATATGATGTGAAATTAAATACTCATATGAGCCATATCTATGGATGGTGAATTGATTTGATAACCCTCCACTGTCAAGTCTATGTAAGGAAAAACTAATTGTGTTGTTTTTTGGGTTACAACTTACAAGTTGCAATTTACAATGCATTGAGCAATCTTTTCTAGATTTGAACCTAACCTGGTCCAATGGGTATGTAAGTTTCCAGACTAGGGTTTCACCCAGTGCTAGACATTTCTATTATGACCACCACAAGATTGGGATGACGGATATTTGGTAGGAGGCTAGCAGCATGCCACCCTTTGTTTGTGCTCATGAATCATATCCTATAGTAGTTAGTCCAGTATTCTAGGATTTAATCCAATTTCCATTCATTTACTGGGGTCATAATCATTTGAATCGTCATTCCTAGTCTCCCACTATCCACCTATCCTGCTTAGTCTACCTGTCTCGTCGAAGGAAGGGGGTTAGGCAGTAGAGACAAAGGCAATTGGAATGGAGGGCCAGCCATAGAGAATGGTTGTACAATATGCATATAGTCATCTCTAAAAGAAATGAACGAATTTGTGATATACTTAACTCAATATTATCATTACTTAATTTGTCGAGATGCTTACATGGTAACTCTTGCACCCGAGCTGTTTATGAGGGTTTCCTATGTCTACAATGGCTACGATTTAGAGAGGCTCATTCCCATCATTCAAAGCACTAGTGGGTTTCTCCTAAAAATATCGCTATTATGTCTCCCCTCCTCACTCACCTCACCTTTTTACTTGAGTCTTCTTCTTCTTCTTCTTCTTCTTCCTACTATGGGCTCTCTGATCTACGCCCTGAGTGCCCTCATAACGAAGAATGATCTCTGAAAGTATCTAGAAACCTTAGGAAAAAAATACCTAGTTTACCCTCACCTGTACAGATATATCTATGTTATGACATAGAAGCAATTATAAAATGATTTTTTTGTAATCATGTGAAATACACAAACATGCCATTTCCTACCTCGGGCAAGATAAACCAATTCAGGAGCGTCAGGATATTGTGGAATTGAGATGGTGTTGCTTCCAATCGTCTTTCTATAGAAGGAAATGGTTGCACACTCTAATTCCTCGTTGTCTTCTGCGGTGGCTAACTCGAAGGTTCCTCTTTTTTCACAGGTAGGAGCAAGAGAAGAAAAGGTAGAACGTTGGGTAGGTTGGATTAGTGAGCTTCCCTGAACTTAAAGAGATTGGTGAAGTCTGTGAAAAAAAATTATTTTGGGTTTACGAGTATAGGACAGTTGGAGGTCAGGACTCAAACTCTCAACTCTCCAATTCTATGCTTTAGTGTCTCCCCAATTTCTATTTCCTCCAGAAGATTATGCAGTGCTAAGCTATTGACTTGGTTGTCGTGAATTTATAGATATGTATAGCATTTTACACTTGTGTAACATTTTATATGTGGAT
The DNA here is from genome assembly GCA_001517045.1 of Pseudotsuga menziesii. Classification (NCBI taxonomy): domain Eukaryota; kingdom Viridiplantae; phylum Streptophyta; class Pinopsida; order Pinales; family Pinaceae; genus Pseudotsuga; species Pseudotsuga menziesii. Next base: position 173,346 of record LPNX011084391.1, read on the forward strand.
AAAAGTTAAATGTGTTTCTTGTTGGAGCTCCTTCTAGTTCTATAAATATAAGGGTTTAAAATTTCTCCATACAAAATGTTGTTTGAAATTTGTAATGTATTATGCGGTTGCGTTTCCGCCAAACTATGTCTCCAATACTCAATAGATGTAACCTTAAAAAACCCAGTATTTAAATGAAATCACAACCAAAATAATCTATACTTTTCATATTCTAGGACCACAACTTCGTTTGGGTGGAGGAGCAAGAAGAAAGAGCCTTGTATCTGAGTTCCAAATATGTCAATGTTATTTATCTGCCGTGAGTCGTAAACATTACGTTGAAAGAAAGAACAATATTTGAATATAAGTGTTTGAATTGTTCCAATTTCCTTGATGAAACAATTAGTTGAAAGGATAAAATATTTAACAACTGACATTGTAAATGTTGTAGACTCTAAACCCTTCGTTTCATCCTTCTAATAATGGAAACAAGAAGTACAAATTGTCTACCAATATATCTAAACAAGGGAATCCCTCGACGGATGTTCATGAATGAGGGACTAGGAGTGCAATGATCTAGCAAAGAACATGATTTCAACATCCTCGTTGTCACAAACCTCCCAAACATGTGTTTATTATTTGTCTTCCTTATTGACTTTGGTAAAAACTAGACACCCAACTTGTAGTGATATTTGTTGGAGAATTTAAAGTTCTTCCTTATAGTGGACTAATAAATACTTAACCTTTTTGATAGCGCTGATAAACTCAATATAGATTGGAGGGACTATCCATAATCTACCTAAAATTGGGGATTTTGTTTGATCACTTAGAATTGGGGTATAAACTCGATATACATTGGAAGGACTATTCATAAATCACGTAAAATTGGGGACTTTGTTTGATCACTTTGATTCGAGCATGTGGGGAGGACATGATTCAATTCTAAAAATAACTTCTGAATTTAGGGTTAATAAAAGGTTTCTCCGTGAAAGCATTAGGTATTACATTCTAGGGTTTATCTTTTAGGTAGGCCCAATCACACTTGACAATTAGAGCCACCATCAAGCTAAATCAATCCTCCATTCAAAGGTCCTTCCAAATTCCAATGCCTTATTTTATCAACGACCTAACAACCGAGTATTTCACTAGCCCGACAAAATTGTCCCTTATCTAAGTTCAATAAACTATATGCTCCAAGGACCGAGAGAGTACATGGTTACCTCACTAATTCCATGTAAATGTTGAATTACTTGGGATTTCTTCTTATTGTCATTTTCTTCTATACACTGTTTTTAATAAATAATAAAATTTTGTTGTACATTTACAGTTTCAAATGAAAAGAATGATTTATTTTTACATGTCAACATTGAAGGGTTCAATTTCTCACAACCCTTCAAAGTGAAATGGGACCCTACCCTTCAAATTTGATCCCTGATTGTGGTCCTCTTCACATCATCAAGCGTCCTACCGACCCATCCATCCATACATCATGTTAAATGAAATTTGAATTTCAAATTCAGTTAATGGGCGGGCTTTGAAGTTTGGCCTGTTTTTAAAATCATAGCATAGCAGGTTAGACAGAGGGTGCGTATGATGGGAGTAGAGGAAAATCAAAGCATAGCAGGTGAGATAGAGGGTGCGTATAATGGGAGGAGAGGTGGAGACTCGAGAGTATTGAGATATGGAGGTAGGTAAATTTTGGGTTATCCTGCTATATATAAATTTTCTCCAAAACACAGATTTTTATGGCTATGATTTCTTTCTCGAAGTATTTATCCGCTATAGCCAAGTAGAGTTATTTCCTTCGCCGGCCTTAGTGCACCGAAGTATATCCAACCAAACTGGGTTGCTATCTTGGCTTTCACAAAAATCTGTAATAAAATATTAGTTGTTGCTGCTAAAGAGTTGTTCATCTAATAAAAAGTTATTTCTATTTCTCTGGTTTCATATTTGATGGATTTATGACTGCAACAAATTGATCGATCTGTCATTGTGTAACATTTAAATATTTAAAATATGTTTATAATTATACTGGATTCTAAGTAGTTTATCACTTATTATTCATGTACCGTTTCTTTTTTTTCCTAGACTCCATAACCCAAAGACTATGGGTTTATCTTTTCACTACCAAAAATCTAGAACCAAAGCCAGCCTCTGCTTATGGCTCTGTAACTAGATTCTGATGGGCACTACAAATAACACGAGCCCACCCAGTTTAAAACCCCTCAACGTAGCCTGATGCCAGATTGGTTTATACATGACTAACCAACTGCACATGGAGGAAGGCATTATTTTTAGGTTAACAAGCTGAGTGCCACAACAAGCAAATGAATCAAACCAACTCATGAATAAAAGCAAGCCAACAAGAGAAGGACCAAAGCTCAGTGATACATGCTTCACTAATGGAAAAAAATGGATAAATTGTGGCGAGAAAGAGAATCTTAAACTTTACATAAACCTCCATCAAGAGGGCTGCTCCGTATATACAGTTCAGAATTTTGAACCCGGACAGAAATTTACAACATCCATCAAGAAGGCGGCTTCTTATAATCTGCGGCTCTTCTATTCAGAACTGCCACAATGTAAAACTTATAAATATGTGATAATGTTTTTGTAAATAATTTTATATTGTGTAATTTAATGTAAATAAAGTTATTTTATACTATTGTTTAAATCATTCTAATGAATCGACAGTATAGTTTGTTTTCTGTTTTGGATATTTTTGTTGGTTTGACAATCACTTAAATAAATATAAATAAACTTTGTTGTCTTTAAATCTATTTTAATAAATTTAAACTTATTTAAATATGTGTAATATAAATATAAAAATATTTTATTTTGATTATAGATAAGTTTATTGTTTAAAAGTATATAATGTAATTTGTATTTTATTTTAAATTTGTTTGTGGGTGGTTTCTTTTTAATAAATAAAAAAGTATTTTAATGTATGTAATATAAATATAAAAGTATTTTATTTTAATTATAAATAAGTTAATTATTTTAAATAAAAAATATTAAATTTTAAATTTATATAAATATAATAGATAAGATAAATTGAAATTATGATTATTTTTAATTTTTAATGTATATTTATATTTAATTATTTAAATGAGAATTTTTTACAATATTTGAGTCATATTTTTAATTGAATATTTATTTTTTCTTTTCCATTTTAAAGATATCTATAAAATATATCTTTAAAAATATATGATTTTTATTTATAAATTATAAAATGAGATTATAATGTTAAAATTAAAATTACTTATTTAAGTTAAGTTTAAGACAGAAAAAAAGTATTTTTGAAATTTCTAATCTTGTCCATTCTACCTATTGGTCTATTCATCTATAAGTGCTATACAACCTCTTATTAGTTTTTATAAAAACATGAGCACTATTTACAAAGTTATGAATGATGTATGTGGAACCACAAGTGTTGTTTATATAGATTTAAATAAAGTTGGTTGAACCATAAACATTTGGTGGTGGAACCATGAGCATTGCCTACATAACCATGGACAATGTTGGTGGAATCATAGCCAATGTTTACAAAACCTACTTAATGAGTAGTTAATAAACCTTGAACAAAGTTAGTGGAAATGTGAACTTTTAATTGTGGAATCATAATCATTGTTTATCAAAACTTCCCTGCACTTGCACACTTTTGGGCATGGAACCATGAGACATTTTTACAAAATTGAGAGGATTGTTTATGGTGTTGATGAGATCTTAAACAAATTTGGTGGAATGACAAAGTATTGGTAGCATAATCATGAGCTCTATTTATAGAACTATGAATAATATTGGTATAACTATGAGGGTTATTTTTGGAACTTTGAACAAAGTTATTTGAATCATGAACTTTTAGTGTTGGAATCATGAGCATTGTTCTATGGAACCATTAATATTATTTGTGGAATTTTGAACATAGTTGGTAGAAACATAAATATTTGGTGGTGTAACCATGACTATTTTCTAGGGAACCAAGAATAGTATCGATGGAACAATGATAAATGTTTACAAAGCCTTGAACAATGATGGTGGAACCATGAACTTTTGATAGTAGAACCATGATCATTTATTATGGAACCATGAACATTATTTATGAAACCATGATCATTGTTTACAACACTTTCAATAAAGTTAGAATCATGACCTTGTATAAACATATTTACTTTTATTTTAAAGTTCTTTCAATTCACCATTTAAATAATAGAATGTGACTTGATAAAATTTACATAAACATTACAAAGAATACTTTATATGCTTCTTCATGTGTTTCTCAATTTACCTTACCTTATTTGCACACAAAGGTTTGTAAAAGGATTGTAATGTGTCTCATTTTTTCGCATTTTGCGGCGATGGAATTTATGACTAAAAGTATTTGTTTAGAAATCGACAAATCCATCAAGAATTAGATAATGTTGTAATGAAACAAAAGTTTTCATTATGAATTAGCTTTTATATGGTATTTTTTTAAAATTAAAAAAAATAGTTTTATCTTATTTATTTCATTTTATTTAGAGGCCATTTACTATTATTTTAGGCATCTCATAAGTACTCACAAAACCATGACCCCCCATATCTACCTTCATTTACTTTTTTAATTCCAATTTTTTTGAACAATTTTTTTTATAGATACTTTTAAGATTGTTGTACATATTTCTAAATTTTATTTTATGATATATTTTAATTATTATTAAATTATCAATATAAATAATAATTTTTATGTGTATGTAAAAGAGCTACCCCAAAAAATATCATTTTAAGACATCAAAATCAATGCCTTTTCATATAAATATGTAAATAATATACAAGTGATGGTTAAAATTATTTTTAAAAATTTTTTAAATCACATTTTTTATTTTTTATAATAAATATTTTAAATAAATTTATAAAAATAGAACAAATTTTCTTGCCGCAAAGTGAGACACATTACCATGTTTTTACATATTTCAAATATTTTACATGAGGAACTATGTAAAATATTTAAGAAAATGGTTATGCAAAGATAGTGAAATAAAAATAAATTTGTGATATGGTCATGAATATAACTTAAAAAAAGAGAGGAAAGAATACCATAACAAATTACCATATCACCATAAGTCATTTATGCATAGAAACAACTTCAAACAATAATCTACCTATATTAAAAGTATATGATAAAAGAACAATTACATAATAGTTAATTTAAATAAAGTAATAAGAATTACGAAAATATGGTCCCATGTTTGGTGTTCCAAATCCATGCATTTGAGCAAAAATCTCTAAGCAAAAAAGGTATTGAGATTGCAACAACTATTAACAAGATGTAGAAATATCATTATATGATGATAGTATACATTACAACTTCAATTATAAAGTTGTGATGCATTTTAAATTACATAGGAGATGCTCTTAAATGAATTTGCAATTCCATGAAAAAGGAACATAAACAAATTGTAAGTTTGTGGGCATGATGGTTTTCTTGATAGTGCTAATGCTTCCACCATAAAATGTTTACAATTCCACTAACCATGTTCAAGATTTCGTAAAAAATACTCATGGTTCTATTAACAACGTTCATGGTTACACAATGATTCAATCAACATTTTTCAAGGTTATGTAAATAATATTCATGATTCCACCAACACTATCCATAGTTTTATAAAGAGTGCTCATGTGTCCACCACAAAATGTTCACAATTCCACCAAATTTGTTCAAGGTTTTGTAAACAATGCTCACTATTTTGTAAAACATGCTCATTCACCACGATAAGTTCATTGTTGCACCAATTTTATTCAATGTTTTGTCAATAATCCTCATGTTTGTGTAATTTGATCATGGTTCCACGACCAAAAGTTCACAATTACACTAACTTTGTTCAAGTTTCCAGAACTACACATGGTTTTGTAAACTTTTGTAACACCCCCAAATTATCAACTTTCTATGGAAAGAAGGAAAGGTGTCGCTTTGTTTCAACAAGTGGAAGATGGACTATCACCATTTGTCTCCTTTGAAAGACAAAATGGTTTCCTATTTAAGTAGAGAGGCTTGGGGGGTTTAAAGGGGAAAATGGGGGTTTTGGGGGAGAAATATAGAGGGAAAACAAATGAAGTGCATGGAGGACTAATCCAATCCAGGAATTGGCTTACTCAACTGGTGAATTCATGTTGTATCCTGCTTACTAGTAACTCGGTGTAAGTTATTTTTTCATTTTGGATTTCGATTTCATTATGGAAACACCTTAAATTGTCTTTTTGCGATATGAACCAACACTTTTATTTTTCCAATCTTGTCTTGGATCTAATGCATGATTAGATAACATCGTTGATAGAACTTTATTTTTTTTGGTTTGCTATGTTTCATAAGATTGGATCTAGATCTGTGATAAAATTAAAGTCTTCCTCTCTGTCTTATATATATCTGCAAATTGTGGAAAAACATGGGTAGATTTACTTCTTCTACTCAGATCTAATTGACTTTATGTAAGATATTTACACCGACGATCTCTGGAAGGTAAAACTCAATTGGAAACAACGATCTCTTGATTTGTGTTTTTGTTATCTACATATCTGAATTGATACTATGCATTTTCCCTTATGTCTGGAATTGTAGAATATATGAATATGAAATTGTGAATCGAGCAATCGCTACCATTCTATTTGCATCACTTCAAAACATCCTCTATTATAAAAATGATGCCATAGACAAGACCACTCTATCTCTCATGCAATCTTGTTCAGAATTTTCTTTATTTCTATAGACTTCATACTAACATAATGACTATAGTGCGTGGACTCTGCAAGGATATCTTCTATTTGGGATTTAGAGCACTCACCCAAATAGAATTAATTACCTAAGAGAATATTTATCTTGTTGCTTGAATCAATCAATTTCATTCCATAATTTGACTAAAAATGAAATCTGAGTCACATGATGTTTTTTTTTTCATACGTTACTCTTTGGTTACCCTTTACTATTAGTCGAGATCTCGTGGAGTACTATAGCTGGGTGCAATCACCAATAGCATTATGTGGGCATCTTAGCATGCATTATTCCACATGTGGGCATTTTAGCATGCATTCTTCTACAGGTTGGGCATATAGGATGTCTATCACGACTAGACAGTTTTCTTTGTTTATGTATCCAAGGATGACATCTCCCAAATTTATGTTGAAATTCAACCTGTGCTCCCTTAAAAACCCGCATCATGTATATATTGGAGTTACTTAAAAACATGCAGCATGTATATATTAGAGTTACTTAAAACAATACAGTTGGACTCTAGTGTATCGATCATTATACATTACTCTTTTATAACATTTACTCACTGCAATCTGTTGACACTGAGAGGTGGGGGGGTGAATCAGTGTGAAGCCAATTTTAAAACCTTTCTTAGCTTATCACGGTTAGCTACCAAATCATCAATCCATTACTCTACCATAATCATTTCATAAACATTATTCACAAAGCATAAGCATTTCATTCATAAGAATCATAACACAAAAGAACACCACACCATATAAATTTGTAATCTTTTTATATTATTTTGGTCTGGCTACAACCGTTAGGCAAAATCAGTACCTACTGATATATAGAGCACCTACTCTTAATCGAGGACCCTGCTTGGTTTTCTTAGACCCTGCTAAGAAGGGTTTGAGGTATCCTAACCTCAAAAGAAAGACTAGCTTGCAATTACAATGAAAACTTACTGTCACTGTGTCACATCAACATTATCTGTCTCTTCAATCTGTTTTGCTGCTGGATTTCATAGATCTGCTTGTCATCTTAATCCACTTTCCAACTCAATCAGCTGCTGCAAGTCATCTCTGCTCATCATATAAACTTTGCTGTAACACTAGCACTACTGCTGGCCATTCATTCTTCACTTCATCACCATCATGTTATGGATGCATTGCTGTAGGTGTATTATGTCATGGATGCACTGTTGTACTACTGCTTGTACACTAATATACACACCCTCAGACTTCATTAGTCATGCAGACCCAATCAATTCTAAACTTGTGCATACCATGCTTGTCAAGTTCAGCACAGTCAAGCATTCAGCTTTGTGACTATCAAACATCAACGCAAATTAGGACTGTCATCATACACCATCAATATCTAATACTGTTCCATTAATATTCAATAGGAAATAAAGACTTCAGACTGTTTCTAAATATCAAACTCAGACTGGGCATTATCATCACAGTCTTCACTTTGCCATCAAATACAGGACCATGCACAAATGCTGAAAAACTTGGACTCTATCTGTTGAGATCATTGGATCTGAGGTTGCCTCAGGCATGTACAAGTTCAGAGGTTTGATCTATCATTATCTTTCTCAAGATGATAAAGAAACCACATATCTCAACCTTACCAAGTCTGCAAATTCTGGGACATAATCTTGCTCATTCTCAGCAAAAACTCCAGCATAGGAAACTCAAGATTTAAGCTTTAGCAAGTCTGCAAATTCTGGAACATAATTTTGCTCATCTCTGTCATTGTCCAGCTAGGGCATCATCACTGTTGCTTTTGCCTCAGTACTCCACAGTTAGTAAGCTCATCTTCCTCATCTTCATTGGAAGCCTTCTTAGCACAAACTTCTAACTTAAACTGTCTTCAAAAAAGTTCATATGGGTGGAGGAGAAAGTAACCCTGAAACTCAAAACCCAGTCAAACTTGCAAACAATTTGTTCAATTCGGGACTGTGGATAAAGCCTACAATAGCAGTCACAAATTTTGACTTTCTAGTAGCAGGGGAAAAATATAAAAATAAAAACCAAGAGAGTTATCCTCCCATTGCTGCAACTTTCAAAAATTTGCTATTGCCTCAGTCAAACCAGCGCAGATCCTCAGGCATGCTTCAAAAAAAAAATTCTCTTGGATCTGTCCATAAATTATGTCTAGAAGTGCATGTTGATTAGATCTAAGATCAACAATAAAAATACTTTAGACTATGGTCTAAGTTCTGCAACTTGTCATTGAATAACCTTCAGATTTCGGCAATAATGGATGGCTGTATGAGACAAAATTAGCTTCAACGAATATCCTTTATCCACAAAAGAAACAGGCCGCAGCCTCAAATCTCAGGTCTGACAGATCTAATTCCTGGCATTTTAAAGAGTGTCTCCAGTTCAACTATAAGAAGGACGCAGCTTCAGATGAGTTAAGGAAGTCTTCTTTCCTGTCACATATGCCCTATACCAATAATGGATAGGTCGCAACCTCAGCAAGGATGCATTTTGTCACTATACAGAGGTCTCTACGATCATAAGATTTGAGTTTGATTCCTTCACTGTTCATGAACTACGATCACATTTAGACTTGATTTGTTCTATTCTTCAAACACTACAGGTCTGCAATTTCATACTCAGATTTGGGTCTCGAACCCTAGACCTTCAACTTCTTCTATTCAATTAAAAAAAAAACTGAAGCATCACAACTGTATTAACCACAGAAATCATCAACATATTATATAAATGCTCAACAACAAAAACTGTCATGAATTGCTCTTAGTCCTCCACCGATAATTTCCAGTCTGCTGCAAATGTCCTTGCTGCTGCTCCTTCACTGCCCTTAAAAAAAAATATGTTAGAGCTATCCACTGAATCCATCCACACACAAAAATTGAAATCGTGGGGGGTATTTATATTAGATTTCCACAAATTATGGAGCCGACCTCCTCTCCCTTTTTTTAATTTATTTATGAAGCCGACTAGTAGTTTTTCCACAAATTATGGAGCCGACCTGCTCTCCCTTTTTTTTAATTTATTTATGAAGCCGACTTTGCAAGAAAGATTTATGTTTTCAATAAGGCCGACCTTACAATTATTCATCTTCTATATTAGTCTGTCACCTTGTCATCTCTGCTCATAACATTGTTCAATCACATATCGTGTCATCAACACTTATCTTGTCTACTGTTTACAATATCATGTCCTTGTCCATCATGAATATATTAATGCCAAGATATGGATATATTCCTGCCAGAGTTTGTTCACGTCAAAACATCAAGGTACTTCCAAGCACTACTGCTGCAATTTACTGCTGCTCATTACTTTTAAAACACACAACAGATGTTCATTCTAACACCTGTGGCTGCCTTTTAATATCATCAAGAACAAGTTCAATATATTATACTTGTGCATAGTCCTCAGTTTGTTTTCTGCTGTAGCAGCCTACGTTAACTATTGAGACAAACTTGACTTATTCCAGATGTTTTGAATGGCAAGATATTAAGACAAACAAAAAGGCTCACTATCTTTGCAAGTAAGAACAGCTACCGTTTTACTCATGAATTTGCCTTGGCCCAGATTCATGACATATCAGAGAAAACTATAAAGGCACCTTTACTGCTGTCTTTAACAGTCCCAAAAGCTCTCAGAAGGTATATACCCAAAATCAGAAATAATAGACAAGAAAATTAGATTCCTATCATGCTCCCGCAATTTTCCACTTGTCCACCTTTTACTGTTGTGCTTTATAAGCTCCATTCCAATGCCGGCAAGATTATCATCAAGAATAGTATTGGTGCAGCCTTTGAAAATCCTTCAAGACCTTCTTCACGAAATCTCCATGCAAGACCATCAAGGCTCATCATGCCATCTAACCATATTTATTGCCAGTAGAGGGCTCCATGACCTTTGCAAGGTCAGTATTCATCAAGGGTTCCAAGACCTACCTCATGGGCTTCTCCATTGTCTACCAAGGCTTCAAAACCATCTCTAGGGTCTTCTGCATCATTAGTTGGGTTTAGCTGGGTCTTCAATATCTTCAGCAAAATGGTGGCATCAATGACATCAAGACCATGTTGGCATCAATGATAATTTCATCAACACAATCACAAGTTGCAACACTGGGCGCATTCCTCTTTCAGTGTAAGACATAATATTCATAGGAACATAGTACATATGACTCAATCTGGGAAGTCAACCCTGCCTATCCGAATTCTTCCTTATTCATTAAGATCTAAGAATCTAACCCTCTTCACTATGAACACAAATGCATATTGTAGTGTTTTATAAACAATATATATCAAGATTGCATTCTTGGTGTTAGGATTATTAATCCTCCCTTGTCCAATTTGGTCATATGTCTAAATTAAGAGTCATGTCTAAATCGGGATTCCATCCAGTCTATTTATAGTCATTAGCACCATTGGGTAAACTTGACCTAATTGGGGCACATGTTTCAGTTACCAAAGTGT
>LPNX011084391.1:185848-277524 GCA_001517045.1 Pseudotsuga menziesii
GTATTAGTTACCAGGACCCACAGATTGTCCAAGTCAGCATTCAGGGGGGGTGTTAGGATTATTAATCCTCCCTTGTCCAATTTGGTCATACGTCTAAATTAGGAGTCATGTCTAAATCGGGAGTCCATCCAGTCTATTTATAGTCATTAGCACCATTGGGTAAACTTGACCTAATTGGGGCACATGTTTCAGTTACCAAAGTGTGGGGAACAATAATTGAGGCTCACTGCCACTTATTGCACTTGATTGCATAAGTTTAGGAGTCTCCTAGATCAATCCCTACAATTTAGGAAGCAACTGGAAGTGCTAAAACCAACCAAGGTCAGTTCACTTCAGTTAATGAGTAGTCAAGCCAAGTTAGGAGTCAATTACATTCAGTTCTAGCCCTCTACATTCAGTTAGCGCTAGGTTTAATTGATTGCACACATGTGGGGTGCTTTTCTCACCTACCACAGTCAGTTAACCATTAGTCAACACTAAATGTAACACTTGGTTGTGTTTTAAAGCTCCTATGAACTCCGGTTATGATTTAGACAAGGACAGTTAACTACTGGGTCCTCCAATAGTGATTTAGACAAAGTCTTGGTTACCTACAGTCAAGTAGATTCTAATCAATTTAAACTTCCTCATGTGGATTCGAATTGCTTGTGGCTATTAAAGCCATTTTACATTATTGTAATTATCATCCAGATTACTTTTTTGATTAATGAAAGCATTCACAGTTGCAAGCCTTTTGCACTGTTTCATTCTTCAATTGCTGAGTAAATTGTGAGATCTTCTTTGTGAGTTGTGTGTTTGTCTACAGATCTATATGCTCAAATTTATACTTGGAGCAACGATTTCACACACACATAAACATCTATAATTATCTTCACATTAGATTAAACAGTCATATTCTAGAGGTCCAAAAAGGAACATAGATAACTCTCCCAATAGAGGATTGCCTCTTTTTCACATGTGTGTGTTAAGATTCGCAAACTGGTTGATATCTAAAGAATCACTCTTATGCACAGAACAAGAATCAAACATATTTACTCTATTCAATAACGCACCTCTACATACATCTCCACTGAGAACTACTCAAAAAAACTTTCAATTTTGGTGATATCACTCTGATCGAGTATTCCACTTTTAATTCTGACTTGTGTAGTTAACCAACCAATCTATATCACAGTTAAGCGTGCCTGGTAGGATTAATAATAATAATTATATTTATCTTCCATCATGAAAGAGATTGGAATGCATTATGAAGCAATTCATGCATGCCCCGATGACCATGTTATACATTATAATCAGCATGAATTTGCAACAGAATGTCTGGAATGTCATGTAAGTAGATATCGTACAGATAAAGTAACAAAAAAGGTGCCTCAGAAGGTTCTTCGTTATATTCCCATCATTCCATGTTTGCAACGACTATTCAGGTGCAAAAACATAGCGCAATTTATGGATTACCATGCCAGGATGTATAGGATATATAGAATTGCATCGTCCTCATTGCATGGATTGGGCTTGTTTTGCATGGACGACATAAAGGTTGGATACGGTAGATGTACACAATTGATGGAGTATGTTGGAACCTATTACAACTACAGTGATTGGATGCGCCTAGTCCAATATACACGAAGCGTGCGTAGATATGGGTTGTCAGCGAATTATATACAACTGAAAGACAAAGCTCAAAATAAAGGAGCAACGATGTACATGGACGGAAGGCCAAAAACAACCAGGAATATTGCGGGGTTTATAAACAGTACACAACCAGGGTCTACATTAAAGCAACCCAGCTGCATATTCGAGTCGCGTGAAGGAAACCATGTCTTTGTATGTGTAATTAAATCAATAGCTGCTGACAAAGAACTTCTTATTGATTACAATTTGAACCATGTAGATACAAACAATGTTAGTATGGTTGTGGTACAACAAACAATTTCTAAGTCCTTTTATTAATTATTTTAATGCCTATAGGAATTTTTGTTAGCATATAATTGAAATTATCTACTTAATTTCATGTTTCCTTATGTAACTTTTAGTATGTTTTTGATGCAGGGTTCTCTCAGGGTTCTCTCATGGGAACCTCCATTTATTCCTTTTTGTGCAGGAAAGTAACGATCTCGTTCATGTCGAGGATGAAGTACATGACCAACCAAGTAACGATTGTTGTTCATGTCAAGGATGAAGTACATGACCAACCAAACGAAGATCATGCTTCTCATCCTGGTAATGAATTTATTAATGTGCTACTTTTTTTTATAGACCATTGCAGATGATGAACATTAATTCTAATTCTACACAATTCAACTACATAGCATGTAGCTGCAAATCATAACACGGAACAGGTTGGGCCAGTACGAGATAATGTTGAACATGTTGATGTGCACATGGTAGGTAAAAACATACATTCGTAATGTTTTTTTAATGAATTACTTGTATTTATCAAAATATAAATATATTAATGAAAGATTTTGACATTATTGCAGAAATTCATCGCCCCTCGCCTAAAGTTCAACCTTCTCAGCAGACTAGTAGGGATACTGATGATTAGATTCCCGAAGATGTGACTCTAACTAAATATTTAAAGAGAAGAAAAGTAAAAAGGAAGTGACTAAACAAATTTTCAGTAATTCTTATTTATAAAAAAAAAATTAATGCTTTTTCCTCTGTTTTATGAATGAATGCTTTACTGATATTTTTTTTTTCTGCCATTGACTAAATCAATGTTTTAATGAAATGAATGGTTTTTTCAGCTGTTGAATGATTGAATGGTTTAATGAATGTTATAAAGAATGATTTAATGAAAGCATTTTTCAACTATTGAGTGAAATAATTTGCATTGTAGATGCATTGTGAAATAGTGAAATAAATTGTTATTTGCAAGTATAGGCATTGGGTTTGGAGAGTTGAGAGTGATGTGAGGGGGGTGGCAGGGGCCATAAGAGCTTCCACCTTCACGTGGTTGGTCCTGTTTAGTAGAGAATATTAAATTATTCTCGAAACAGAGAGGAGTTCAATGAATGGTAAGGAAGAATACATTAAAAAACATCTATTTCTATATTTTTATTGTGTAATTTTCACTATTGCTATTTGACTCCTCCATTGGAACTTGTTGGAGATAGCGTTGAGAAACATTTCCATAGTTAAGAGGCAAGAAATGGAATTTTGATTAGATCGATGGCCTTATATACTTAGTATTTTTGGTTATCCATGTTTTATCAGGTGATATATTCTTACTAATTATAATTTTTTGCTTACATAATTTATGTTAGATCATTATATTTTAAATTCCTTGATTAGATTACCCAATTGAGTGTCATTTAATGTTGCTTGAGGATTTTAAAGAACTCAGTTACTTGAATTGAATTAGTAAATGATAGATGTTATATAACTTGTTTATATAAATGGTTGGGCATGATAGCTTCGGAGATAGATTGTTTGAATACTTGGTCAATTGTAGCAGGATGCATTTATTTTCGCAACACACTCATGTCTTCATTTTATGTTTTCAAGATGCTTTTGAACAAAGAATGGCTTGTATTAATAATGATTTAAGGTAACATACTCTGTTGTTTCTTTGTCTCTTTGCTATATGAAGTGGTTATGTATTTGTAGGATTCAATCTTATTCTATATCCCTTCTTTGAGCAAGGCTAGACTATTCTAAAAGTATTGAATGGCTCTTGGTCAGTAAGTTTATTTCTGTTATTCTTTTTATCTTAGCTATTTCCTCTGGTTCAGTGTCCTCCATCATCACTTATTAAGATTGGGGATGTAAAGCACTCTTTGCATGAGAGCTCTTTCTTATACAGGGAGAAACTTATGCGGATACTTATACAATTAGCACAATGCATATGAAGGATAAACACAATTTTTTTGACCCATTTCATCTTAATCATGTTATAAAATACCACCCTTTATAACTTTAGTCAACTCAAAATGGATTTCAAGGACACAGACAGTGTATGGGGACTGCTTCATTCCACTTTCCAACTAATAGTCTCACCTAGAGAAGCACCGCATTGTGTTCAACTAGGAAAACTTGATTGCAAGCAACCTTTCTCCGACTCTCTCGAAAGCCAAGTCACATAGGCCATTTCTAAGTGGGTAAGTTGGGCTTCTCTTGGATTAACCTGGTCCTTCTTCTGCTTCTAAAAGCTCCAGCAAAATATTCTGTGTATGGCCATTGGTTTATATACAATGTTCACATAAAGACTTACTTGCTATGAACAAAGAGAATTTCTTACTATCCAACCTCATGGGGCAAATTGTAGAATCGAACCAACCAATCTCATGGGGAAAGTTCATTGGGGGACTATCAACAATGCAAATAGCTATGTAAACAAGTAAACTGGACACTAACAGCACCTGCACATGCGGGCATGGGATTACGTGACCTTTGTACATGAAACCATGTGGTCATAAGTGAAATATTTGGAATTTTTTTTTTAAATCCATCAACCAGCGTCACTTTTTCGACGTTCTTTCGACACTTCAGTCAGCCCATCCGACGGCCGTGCCATGACTACGATGCTTCCTCCCGTCGGACGATCGATGGTTTAAGTGTCAGACTACGTCGGAAGGCTGACTCTTCTAGTGTCGGAGTGTGTCGGATTACCGACACTGTCTAAATTAAAAACTGATGACACCACCATTTCTCAGACACTTTTGTCTGTCGGACGACCGATGCTTTAAGGGTTGAAGGACGTCGGAGTTCCGACGGTTTATGCAATTTTTGTTGGCACTTCGGAAGGAATAACGGTCGAATATGCAACAAAATGGTCGGTCGGATCTTCGACCCTTATTAGTCGACGGTCGAAGATCCGACGTTACGCCACCGACGCCAAAAAAAAGTGTATGTGTCGAAAATGAGACAGAGAAGTGTCAGATTTCAGACATGCAAGGCGTCGGATTTTGGGTTGAAATTCTGTAGTGAAGGTTTATTAATTACTTATTAAGCAGGTTTTGTAAACATTGACCATGATTCCACCATCATTGTCCATGGTTATGTAGGCGATGCTCATGATTTCACCACCAAATGTTCATGGTTTAACCAACTTTGCTTGAAGTTATATAAACAATAGTTGTGGTTCCACATGCATCTTTCAAAAAATTTGTAAATAGTGCTTATGATTTTATAAAAACTGATAGGAATTTGTTAATAGTGTTTATGATTTTATAAAAACTGATAGAAGATTGTATAGCACTTATAGGTGAGTACACCCATAGGTAGAAGGTTAGGGATTTAAAAAAAATACCTTTTTCTTAAACTTTATTTAATTTATTAACTCATTCATTTTGAATTTAACATTTTAGTTTTATTTTATAATATATAACTAAAATTATATTTTATAAGGAAAAAATCAATTTTCAAATTTCAATTAAATATTGTAAAAAAATATCATTTAAATAATTAAATATAAATAAAAAATAAAAATAAACACAATTTTAATTTACCTTATTTTTGATATTTTAAAATTTAAAATATAAACATTTTCTATTTAAACTAATTATTTATTTATAGTCAAAATAAAATGATATAAATTTTGTATTTAATAAAACAACACCAAACTCGAACATATTTAAAACAAAATACAAACTTATATATTTTATAATAATTAATTAATTTTAATGAAAATAAATAATTACATTTATATTACATACTTTAATATAATTTTAAATTTATTAAAAAAAAACAAACTAACAAAAAGATCCGAAACAGAATTCCAACGATATTGTCATTAGAATGATTGAAACAGAATACCAACAATATTCTGATTAGAATGATTATAAACAAAACAATATAAA
Organism: Pseudotsuga menziesii; assembly: GCA_001517045.1. Classification (NCBI taxonomy): domain Eukaryota; kingdom Viridiplantae; phylum Streptophyta; class Pinopsida; order Pinales; family Pinaceae; genus Pseudotsuga; species Pseudotsuga menziesii. The sequence goes on from LPNX011084391.1 coordinate 191,650, forward strand.
ATAAATTTATTTACATTAAATTAAACACTCTAACATTATTTACAAAACATTACGATTCATGAGAATAATTATAAACAAAACAATATGAAATCAATTTATTTATAGTAACATTATTTACAAAACATTATCAGATTTATAAGTTTCACAATGTTCCAGTTCACAATTCCGAATAGAGACCATAGCACAAGCACTCCGGTCAATGAAGTGGGAATGATAGCGCTTGGTACCATTGATGTAGGTAAAATCTAACGTACCCTGCATTCCCAGCTCACAGCCCCCAATCAACCACGCAGATCACGTACCCAGCTGATATGAGGAGGTTTGCAACCACTTCTCCATGGTTCCCTGGTGAAAACTTCTCTATGCCGATATATATATATATATATATATTTGACAAATATGCAGTGGTTATTTCCGACCCGGGGAGCAAAGAGCATGTGGTTTTGAAGCTATGGACGCAAACCCTGTATCACGGCCATCATCTCCGATGTGAACCCTACCACTGCCTCCATGGATGCAAGCTTTTAAGCCGCCTTCTTGATGGAGGTTGTAAATTTCTGTCAGGGTTCACAATTCTGAACTGTATATTCAGAGCATCCCTCTTGATGGAGCTTCTGTGTAGAGTTTAAGACTCTTTTTCACACCACAATTTGTCCATTTTTTTCATTAGTGCAGCATGAATCACTCAACTTTGGTCCTCCTCTACTTGCTGGCTTGCTTTCATTCATGAGATGGTTTGATTCATTTGCTTGTTGTGGCACTGTGCTTGGTAGCCTGAAAATAATCCTTCCTCCCTGTGCAGTCAGTTAGTCATGTATGAATGGATCGGGTATCAGGTTTTAAACGAGGTGGGCTGGTGTTATATGTAGTGCCCATCATAATCCCATAGCGTAGCGATAAGAAGAGGCTCCCTCTGGTTCTCGATTTTTGGTAGTGGAAAGATGAGTGAATATTCTTTGGGTTATGGATTCCATGCAAAAAATGAAATTGCACATGAATAATACGTGATAAACCACTTAGAAGCAAGTATTCTCAATCATAAACATATTTCAAATCTTTAAATGTTGCACAATGACAGATTGATCAATTTGTTGCAGTCATCAATCTATCAAAGATGAAAGCCTATAAATAGAAGGAATTGAAAGATGAATCCTGAGAAATAGAAGGAATTTGTTGCAGTCATAAATCCATTAAAGATGAAACCCGAGGAAGAGAAATAACTTTTTATTGGATGAACAACTCTTTAGCAGCAACAATTAAGATCTTATTACAGCTTTCTGTGAAAGCCAAGATAGCAGCCCATTCCAAAGACGTCCATAAGTTTGGTTGGGTATACTTTGGTGCACTAAGGCAGGCCAAGGAGAAAACTCTACTCGGCTATAGCGGATAAATACTCCGAGAAAGAAATCCTAGCCATAAAAATCTGTGTTTCGGAGAAAATTCATAAAAATATGTGTTTTGGAGAAAATTTATATATAACAGGGTAACCCAAAATTTAACTACCTCCCTATCTCAATACTCTAGAGTCTCCACCTCTCCTCCCATCATATGCACCCTCTATCTCACCTACTATGCTATGATTTTCCTCTCCTCCCATCATACGCTCCCTCTGTCTCACCTTCTATGCGATTATTTTAAAAACAGGCCAAACTTCAAAGCTCGCGCATTAACTGAATTTGAAATTCAAATTTCATTCCATGATGTATGGATGGATGGGGTAGGTGGGACGCGTGATGGTGTGAAGAGGACCACAATGCTCGATTGACGGGACAGTACTGGCATGGGAATGGATCCTGGCGAAATGGCCCTGCATGCCCATGTCAAGATGATACACTGACACCAATGATGGTCTAACGGACGACGGTGGGAGAAAAAAAACTCTTGGCAAAATCATCGATCATTTAGACAACTCCTATTAGATGGACAACATTGAACGATGAAATAAGTTGTGCCATTAGAAAAGGGGTAGTAAAATCACGCGCTATAACTAACGGAAAGACATAGCCTATTGAATTCCATTTCAGTGGTTTCTAGATATACAACTTAGGAGAAATAGGGTGCTCGATGACAGCATATATATCGAGGAATTTGGTCATTACAACTGTGGTGTTTCCAAGATCGCCAAAGGTAACAACTACATGTGAGGGCATGCTTTGAAACCGTTTGAGGGGGTAGTCGATGTGATTATTGGGTAAGAATTGTATTCACGATATATCTATTTATATTCTTATTAAATATTTATCTTTATTTATCTTTATGTTTGAACTGATTTGTATAGTTCGTGGCAAATTCATGGAATACAAACTCGGGTGAGGTATGTTTATGTGTTTTCATCCGGCTTCACTTGCATTTTCAAAAGTATGGAATAGATTTCGAATACAAACAACTTTTATGTTATGCTACTCGAAAAACAGTTGGAAGTTTGCATAATAATGAATGATGAATGCATTTGGGTTGTGTTTGATAAGATTATTTATTTAAAATTAATTTATGAATAATTAACTTATTATTATCATTTTCAATTAATTTAACAAGAGTCATGTGGTACTTATGTTCCTGTGATGTTGCTAAAAAGCTTCTTTTTTTTTTTCAGGAAGAAAAAAGAAAAAAGAATGTCCTTGATATTCATTAATCTGAATCAAAGGGCATCTAATGTGCCTTCTCACCATTTGGATTTCGGATACTTACTTAGATTGCTAAAAAGCTTTTAGAGAAAGTAAAGTGAACACAAATTATAACAGCGAAAGTAAAGTGAACAAGAATTGTAGCATTGTAAATGGCGATGGTTTAAGTGTCGGACTATGACGGATGGTTTAAGTTAACTTAGTGAGCATTGGAGACTAAGTTTGCATTAAAGAATCCAATATGAGCATTGGAAACTATGGATTCCTTGCAGCCATTTGATTGAAGCAATGATCTTGCCGTAGGAAAAAGTGGATTGAACTTGGCCATATATTTTAATCACCCAAAAAGAAGACTATGCAAGAAGTAATTATAGATGAATAAGTATGGAGAAAAGAGTGTGACTAGTGAGATTAGTGTAGATTCAATCTACCTTTCTTCTAAACCGTTGATGCATCTTTCCCTTATTCTTCTACATAACTTATGTTCTATCCTCCTTGCACTTTCATCTAGTGGACTTCCTAATCACCGTGGATATACCTGCTCTTTATTTCCCACCATAGATCTCCTTTATCATTTAATCCTCATCTTCACTTTTCGTTGCTCATATGATTTGCAAAATAGTGCGAAGCTTCTATCAACGGATCACCTCACACCCGTCGATCTTAATCTCTTATAATTCTAACCATTTATCAAAGATGCCCTTTAATAATTCCGCTAATCTCCAACTGATCATCTGGCGCACATACCTCCCCAGCAGACCCCATCTCTGTTGCCGATCTTCTTGGCCATCAATCTCCACCATTGATCAATGCCAAGTTTTAAACATTCTTCTCACTCTTGATCCATCATTCTCCGCACCTCTTCTCACAACAGTGTTTTTTTGTACTGTAGATCCTTTTTCCTTTAATCCTCCGTCATAGATCTAGGTGTGCCATAAGCCTTTCCGCTGATTATAGAAACTTTCTTTTACTGCGCAGCTTTCATCAATAGATTCATCACCTATCACATATAATTAGAGGAAATTTCAATTTAAAATGGGCCTTCCAAAAATAATACAAATTCCATGTCATCATGTATTAGCCAATCAAAATGATTTAAAATTAAAAAAGGGAGCACCTCTTAAACAAATTTTTAATATAAATTTGGGGATAGGTATCATTAAAAAACTACTTTTTTGTTCGTAATTTCGACATATCTCCCTATGTTTTTACTCAAATTATGATCGGCAGAGCTCGTTGGATGCAGGGCTTGTCAAAAGTATGTCGAGTGGGTACTCATTGGATGTGGAATTTAATTTTGCATCCAATGAGCTCTCCCGATCGAAATTTGAGTAAAAACACAAGGAGATATGTCGAAAATACGAACAAAAAGGTAGTTTTTTCTTTTCTTCCTCCAAAATTAATAAAGATTATTTTATTATTTTAACTATTGTTTTATTAATTTTTTTTAGGAGGCCCATTTTGAGTTGAAATTTCCTCTAATGCCCATAAACTGTCAGTATATCCTTCGGTTTGTGGTGTAAAATGTTTCATTTAATGAAAATAATTAAGCACACTAGTACTGTTAGTACAACACACATTGACTTGTAATAAATCCTAAAGGTTATAAGTTTGTAGAACCAATAAACATACCTCCATCATGTGTGAATGTTTAACAATCGAGGATTCAAGGTTACAATAAAATGGAGGCCCTTCGCTTTCAATGTGCAACTTATGTATTTTCAATAGTTATATAAACATTTCCAACTGGGCCCCTACTTACTGGACATCCTTAGTTATTGAACAAGTCATAGCCAACAGAAGCAAACAATGTTGTAATCCTACTATCACAATTATCATAAAGTTGAAACCATTCTAAGGTATGACATCAAGAATACAATCATTTAATCTTATCCAACCACCTTATGTCCAAACACCTATTATTACACACCATACGTGAGGTGCATATATATATATATATATATATATATATATATCTTGAAGACCCAAAATCATATCATCCAACCATTCTCTAACCCCACGGGTCCATTAGAAGATTCGTAGACAAATATGTATCTCCTAACAGTTATTATTATTAGACACATAGTTAAGGTATGTGGATTATATTGGACACTTGATAGTAGTTGCATGTACTAATCGGATCCTAGGTGTACTAGTAGGAGATGGGGTTCAGGTTTCTTGAGTAATCTGTTGAGGAACAACAAAGTTAGTTAGCTTCAACCCTTTCGATAGTAAAGAGATTCTAACTTATAAAAATGTATACCTTGTAGAAATATTTTATCGTACTGTCCTATGAGAGTTATGGTACACCTTATTCTACAATCATCCCACGAAAACATGTTAAATATACATAGGATCCTAATAAAACAAGTAATAATTTAACAACATTACATAACAAGCAGGTACATGATAGAATATTTCATCAAAATAAAAACAACCATTACGGTTACTACACTATTCTGAATAAATCTTGTGCGACTGAAAGCATCTTACCACTTTTCCTCCAAACCATTTTCTTGATATGGCGTATGTTTTCCTGCCTAGCGCCACCCCCGAGCTGGGCGAGGAATCCACTAGGGAAAAAGTTTAATGGAGAAACCCTTTCCAAAATCTCTCAACTTGATCTTACAACACAAATCACTGGCTTTCATTTAAATAAAAGAACAAAACAATAACAACTAGATAACAAGCTCTGCCATGTTCTTAACGTTCCCATGAATATGAACCTTTTTCCAGCTTCTCAAGCTAGCAAACTCAAGATATAAGTTACGAGATATCTCGAGATCTAAACAAACAAGTAACTGTACGGTTGTAAAAATATGAGATTCTTTAACTAAGAGGATTAAAGAAACATAAATAAAGTCCATGACTTCCCCAGTTGTAAGCCACAAAGCATACCATGACAAAGTCGATTTTACCCCTTTCCAAGCAAGCACAATGCATGTAATAGATACAAGCCTCCAAACACACAAAAATTAGTAAACACAGACCAAACAAAAGGAAAAACATCGGCAACCAATCCGTGTTCCAGCTTTTAGCAAATCGCAGGCAACAAATACTTCTTTTGGCTCTTAGCAACAAAGGAAACCAAAAAAAACATGTTCCAACTCTTATCAATTCACTGACAATGAAGCTTATCGATTCGGTGGCAATGAAGCTTGCAGAGAATATAAAATATTCACACATTTTAGAACTATTCAAAGCGCAGGAAATGTAATACATGGCAGGAAAAAAATATCTGTATATATGTAAAACAAAGATCCACTATCATTCAGCACATGCAATCAAATAGATATCATGATTCATCAATTCGATTGCAGAAACCAAGATCTGTATATATGTAAAACATATATCCATTTATCATCCAGTCACAAGCAATAAAGAGAGATCATGCTTCATCAATTAAGTGCAGAAAACATGATTTGTATATATGTAAACCACATATTCATTTCTCATCCAACGTATGCAATAAAGATAGGTCACGCTTCATCATTCGATTGCAAAAAACAAGGTATGTATACATATATGAAAACACATGCATAAAACATACTCCCCATCTTTAATGGGAGTGCAAGCAAGGAATAAATGCTTAGAGTTCATCACATAGGAAAACAAATGCAGGCATACTAAATCCAACGCAAGCAACCAAATGTCAGGTCCAAATTCATGAAATAATGGAGGAAATATCGCATTTAAACAATGTAGGCACATAAAGTAGATCCAAAGCAGCTAAACAATGCCATATCTCAAAAAGTATTGACAAAAAAAACATCTAGAATAGATCCAATGCTGGTAAATAGATGCCAGATCCCCAAAATGCATTAACAACACATACATATAAAAATAGATCAAAATGGACTAGCCCAATGTAGGAAAAAAAATGCATTAAACAATACAGGCAACTGCGTTTAACCAGTGTAGGCTAAAAAATGCCCAAAACGGATTACACAACCCCCTCCAAAACGCGGGTCTCTCTCTCTCTAAATAAAACGCATATGAAAGAGAAAAGAAAAAACATGCAATCCCCCCATGCAGAGCACGCCATGCCTCCCCCAAATAACCCGAAATTCTCGGCAATTCCCCCCACTATAGCTACTTTTTCCCTCGTTTATGGGAGGCAGATTGCCTTTTTCCCAGCGTGAATTAATTTCTTGGAGGCATGTACTCAAACAAGGAATCTTTCACTCTTACTTTGATATTTAGAAATTTACTTTTAAATTTTGAGGACATTATGTATAACGTACACCCGTAATACTTATCTTTGCAAGTAGTTACATCAATGGTAAGTAACTTCTCACTTTGTCCTAAAAAGGAAAATATTCTTATGAGAAGGTAATTCTTGGCATTTACTCATTTATATAATGGATTGAATTAATATATAAACAACTTTATTTCCTTTATATATAAAGGAGTCTTACTATATTTACACGTATGTATTTAGGTTTCTTTTTCAATTAATAATTTTTATAAGGGATCCTAAAAAACATAAATACACCTTTGTACATGTATTTATGTACCGCATAAAAAATATTTTCTCTTAATGTATTAAAATATTTTCTTCGCACTTTTGTGAGAATAAAAATGTAGATATGAAAAAGAGGATCATATAGACCCATTAATTGTTAACCAAAGTAAATAGCTTATGTGTGACTTAATTCAATTTATGATGACACCTAAGGGCTTAGCTTGTCAAGGGACTCATTATTCTTCTTCAAGTTCCCAAGGTTCCACTTGTCATTTTAACCTTTCCCCTAGTGGATTCATCCTCAATCGTTCTTAGTCGTGTCAAGTTTTCAGTCTCCTAACCCGATAAATGTCATCCGTAATTTTCATAAGGTTAGAATGGGTACTTATAGTGTTGTTTTACTTATAGTATGTGTTTTCGGGTGGAGGTAGAAAGGGGATGTTACATCCTTTCCCCCTTAGAATTAACACTGAGGATCGACGTTACATGCTCGTCATGCCTTTTCCTTACTTCCTCTTCAAGTCCTCATTTCTTGCTTTCACATTCTTTGTGAACATAATCCAACTTTTGTTGTTCTTTAACATGTTCTCTGCAAGATATCACAAGGCCTACCTAGAATATCATCATAACATACATACTTCTAATGTCAACAAAAGAATGCATACATAAAAGTTTCCTTTACTTGACCCTTTTGGAGTATCACCCTTTATTGAAATTCTTCAGGCGACCATCCTCTCAGCTCATCTTGCCATTCATACCTTAATCTTTTAGATTAATAGGATTACATCAAGTGTTTTTAGGTCACCAACCTAAGGTACAAACATACATCTGCATGTCTACTAATATCAACATTGAAAGCAATGTATAACTCTAAATCCAACACTATTAAATTTCATAATTCACAATGGATCCAATACTCCTATTTATTCTATTCACCTATGAGATATGTATATTACCTCATAGGAAGGAATTTATTTACAATGCACATACATTTTACAAGTATTCGTCTTTGTAAGTGTCTTTGTAGTCTCTTCGGGTGCCCTCCATCCAAGAAAGCACTCCAAGCGCTAAAAGTACTCTAAGTACTGATCCAATCTACCCAACATGAGGACAATACCCTTCTTCAGGCGTATCTTCTACCTGTTCTATTCAGGGTGCTTCACCAAGCTCAATATATTCCTTTCTCTAACACCATAATACCTGAAGGTCTTCACATATCCCCCACTCTCATGACAGTCCTCTTATGGCGTGAATGTGTGCGGAAAGAAGTATAACCAGATGTCTTACACCTAAGCGTCCCCATGGATGCATACTGGTGCCTAGCTGCTCGAGGGGGTAAACACATACCATAGGTACATCCTTCTTTCTTATTGAATTTCTCATAGAACCCAACTTTTTAATAACAAAATCTCTCTTGTATTATGCGATCACTTGTAATCTCAATACCTTGGTTCTCATCATGGCTCTCTATTTAACATTGCCATTTCCAAGTTCGAGTACTTGCAACTTCTCCACAAATGATTCACAATATCATATCCTTGAATCATATAACATAAATATTTCAAGTACTTATTTTACACATATACATTTAGCTTTTGTTTCAACAACACTCCAATACATCACTATCTTCATTTAAAACGTCGTATATGGAAGGATCCTTTAATCCTTAAAATAATGTGTTTTCCCAAGGTATGTCTAAAACGTAACTCCTCAGTATAGCATATAAAAAAACCTCTCATACCATTTAGGTAATATAATGTGTACAATGTAAATAAACATTTAAAAATGCATGCCATCTTTTTTTATGCAAACATCCATTACTTATAGCAACAAGGTGAATGAATATAACATAGGCCTTTTCAACTTTCAAACGTAGCCATTAATTATTTATTAACAAAGATATTACGCTAATGTAGTTTAACACTACTCGGGGAACAACAAAAGACTAGTAGATAATATATTTGTCTATAAAGATATAACCACGTAATCCTTAGGAAAATGTATCCCACTCTGCTAAGTTCCACAAAATGTTCAAAGTGGTTTTACGCCCAATTCCAAAATAAAATTCATCTCAATGTTTCGAAATAAATTCAGCTCAATCGTTCTCTTTTAACATGGGCTTGAGCTCTCAAGGAGACTCCTTCCCCTTACCATATGTCACATACCCGTAAACTTTCAGCGGTATGTAGTGTAAAATTTTTCCTTTAATGAATTTTTTTTAAACACACCAATACTCTTAGTCCAACACACATTGACTCGTAATTAATCCTAAAGGTAATAAGTTTGTAGAACCAACAAACATACCTCCTCCATCATGTGTGAATGTTTAACAATCGACGGTTCAAGGTTACAATAAAAAGGAGGCCCTTCGCTTTCAATGCGCAACTTATGTATTTTCAATAGTTATATAAACATTTCCAGCTGGGCCCTACTTATTGGACATCCTTGGTTATTGAACAAGTCATAGCCAACATAAGCAAACAATGTTATAATCCTACTATCATAGTTATCATAAAGTCGAAACCATTCTAAGCGATGACCACAAGAATACAATCATTTAATCTTATCCAATCACCTTATGTCCAAACACCTATTTTTACACTCCATACGTGAGGCACCAAAATATATATATATATTGAAGACCCTAAATCATATCTTCCATCCATTCTATAACCCCACGGGTACATTAGAAGATTCTTAGACAAATATTTGTCTCTTAACAGTTATTATTATTAGACACACAGTTAAGGTACGTGGATTATAATAAACACCGGGCAATACTTGCATGTACTAATCAGATATTAGGCATACTAGTAGGAGATGGGGTTCAGGTATCTTGAGTAATCTGTTGAGGAACAACAAAGTTAGTTAGCTTCAACCCTTTCAATAGTAAAGAGATCCTAACTTATAAAAATGTGTACCCTGTAGAAATAGTTTATTGTCCTTCCAGATTTATGGTACACCTTCTTCTGCAATCATCCCTTGAAAACATGTCAAATATACATAGGATCCCAATAAAACAAGTAATAATTTAACAGCATTACATAACAAGCGGGTACATGATAAAATACTTCCTTAAAATAAAAACAATTATTATAGTTACTACACTATTTTGAATAAATCTTGTGCAACTGAAAGCATCCCATGAATCTTCTTCCCAGCCATTTTCTCTTTCAGGCGTAGGTTTTCCCACCTAGATCCACCCCCGAGCTGGGCGACGAATCCACTAAGGAAAACGTACAATGGAGAGACCCTTTCCAAAATATCTCAACTTGATCTTACACTACAAATCACTGGCTTGCATTTAAATAAAAGAACACAACAATAACTACTAGATAACAAGATCTACCATGTTCTTAGCTTTCCCATGAATATGAACCTTTTTCCAACTTCTCAAGCTAGCAAACTCAAGATATAAATTCCGAAATCTCTCAAGATCTAAGAAAACAAGTAACTGTACGGTTGTAAAAAACCGAGATTCTTTAACTCAAAGGATTAAAGAAACAAAAATAAAGTCCATGACTTTCCCAGTTTTAATCCACAAATCATACCATGACAAAGTCTATTTTCTCCATTTCCAAGCAAGCATAATGCATGTAATAGATACAAGCCTCCAAACATACAAGACTTAGAAAACATAGAGAAAACAAAAGAAAAAACACTAGCAACCAATCCATGTTCCAACTTTTAGAAAATCACATGTAACAAATACTTCTTTTGGCTATTAGCAACAAAGGGAACCAAAAAAAACATGCTCCATCTCTTATCAATTTGTTGGCAATGAAGTTTATCAATTCAGTGGCAATGAAGCTTGCACAAATAATAAAATATTCACAGATTTTAGCACTAATCAAAGCGCATGAAATGTAATTCATGGTAAAAAAACAAGATCTGTATTTTGTAAAACACAAATACACTATCATTCAGCGCATGTGCAGAAACCAAGATTTGTATATATGTTAAACAGAGATCACACTTCATCAATTCGATTGCAGAAACCAAGATTTGTATATATGTTAAACAGTAAAGAGAGATCACGCTGCATCAATCGATTACAGAAAACAAGATCCGTATAAATGTAAACCAAATATTCATTTCCCATCCACCGCATGCAATAAAGAGAGGTCATGCTTCATCATTCGATTGCAGGAAACAAGATCTGTATATATATGAAAACACATGCATAAACCATACTCCCCATCTTTAATGAGAGCACAGGAAAGGAATAAACGTTAATAGTTCATTACATAGCAAAAAAATTGCATGCATACTAAATCCAACGTAGGAAACCAAATGCCGGGTCCAAATGCATGACACAATGCAAGCAATAGCGCATTTAAACAATGTAGGCACATAAAATAGATCCAACGAAGCTAAACAATGCCAGATCTCAAAACCTATTGACAAAGAAAACATCTAGAATAGATCCAATGGTGGTAAACAGATGCTTGATCCCCAAAACGCATTAACAACACATACATATAAAAATAGATCAAAATGCACTAACCTAATGCGGGAAAAAAAATGCATTAAACAGTACATGCAACCACCTTTAACCAGTGCAAGTTGAAAAACGCCCAAAACGTAGGTCTCTCTCTCCATAAATAAAACATAGATAGGAGAGAAAAGAAAAAACATGATGCAATCCCCCCATGCAAAGTGCGCCATTCCTCCCCCAAATAACCCAAGAGTCTCGACAATTCCCCCCACTACACCTTTTGCCTCGTTTATGGGAGGCAGATTGCCTTTTGTCCGGTGTGAATTAATTTCTTGGAGGCATGCACTCAACCAAGGAATATTTCAATCTTACTTTAATATTTAAAAGTTTACTTTTAAATATTGAGGACATTATGTATAACGTACACTAGTAATACTTATCTTGGCAAGTAATTATATTAATGGTAAATAACATATATATACTTTCAATACATAAGTTATACTATAATAATTCATCAATCAACCAATCATAATCATGTACTCACGAATTAACATATATGTGGTCAACACACACATATTAAGCGTGGGTACTAATAATCAATTTTAATTCCTTAATGTATCATTATTATACAATTGCAAACAACAAACAAAATACCAACATAATCAATGCATAATTTCTCACTCACTGAATCATTCATACAAAAGTAACAAAACTGAATTACATAAGCATAATGAAGCATCAAGCATATAATCATAATGGTTTTTATCAATCAAGAACACCATCCAATCCATCATTGGTCCCATCCATCCCCATCAATACTCAGACTGCCTAATCGCTACTACTTCCATCTCTTGACCTCGCCATCTTGTCCTCTGCTGGAATATACTGTGGCGTCGGCTACACCAACCTAACCACATATAAAACCCGTAAGAATAAGTGTCGAGTCCTACAAATCAACCAAGCTTCCCCAACAAGCACCCACTAGTCGTCATCACACGTCTAGGGGACTGTGCTCAGCATAGCCCTCCCACGACTCCGAGTTTCTGGGGATAAATGGTGGGAAATGCCTCCACCCCCACTTACAGTACTAGGGTCAACACCCTACATCAACTCTACTCTTCCATCACTATTCTAAGGGGTATTGTCATTGAAGAACCACTTTGGGCAAGTTGTAGTTCCTGTCAAAACTCACCCTCATGCACAAGTCATAGAGATATTGATATTCAAAATTAAACAACATGAAAATTGATATAATATCATTATCCTCGTAATGTCCAAGACATCTCGTGCCCTTTGGCACTATAAGAATCTGGCTATTTCGTAGCAAATCAACATGTGGGTTAGTTCACCACTCACATAAAGTTCATTATGAACATACTCAACTCTTTCAAGTGTTAATCCATGTCACTAAAACAACATTTAATAGAATCATGTAATTATCTTTGAAACATATATTGTACTTGTTCTATCTGAGAGTACACCTCAACTGAAATTCACATATCAATATTTCATATTCAATTGTGTGTTCAAATGGCATAACAGTTTCATGAATATTGATAAAAGAAAATGACAAGTTCCATTTACTATCCACATATCTTGGGAGTCCATATGTTCGTCAATATGTTCATAAAATAATGGTCTTAATGAATGTAATCGAGTCAAATGGAAAATAAGAAATTAAAATGTTGATTTAATTCACATTAGAGTTTAAATAACAAATGTCAAAATATGGGGCATTACATAAATCCTCCCTAAAACCCCAAAAGCAAGCAAGGATAATCAATTTCCAAAAGAGCACATGACCTCGACCCACCAAACCACAATAGAATAAGAAAACAGGAGATGCAAACACTCGGTATCAAAAAAGAGACATGCTAAAAACATGGCATCCGTATCTTCTTATGAATACAGAGAAAAATTAGATAATTCAGAGCCATTGAACATATCCCCCACACTAATAGGGGAAAGATTTTGCAATAGGTTTATTCAAGGTGCATAAGCAAAAAATGATTATGTGACTATATATGGTTCTCTGGCACATGAACTTACCAAACGAAGCTGGACTAATGGGAGACAGAAACACCCGCTATATAAAAGAGGCGTGTTAAATATACAACACTAGTATCTTCTTACGAAGACAAGGGAACAAACAAGAAGGATTGGTAGCCATTGCACATATCCCCCACATGAACAAAGGGAAATATTTTGCAACGTGTTTATTCAATTTGTATAAGCAAAAAAAGATGTCATGATTCTAGATGGGTCTCTGGCACTTGAACCTAGCAAACTAGGATAGACTAAGAACCAAGGAAAATTGTCCAAACACCAAAATCAATAGACTATGGGGAAAATTTGGTAATGAAAAATCCATTAAACAAATTGAAAAATAGATAAGGAGAACAAAAATTTATGTCAAATATTTTCATATCAACACATCAAGATGACAGAACAATCAAGCCGAAGATTTGTTTACAACCTGTGAAATCAACCGAGAGCAAGAAAGAAATGACACAGCCTTGGAAAAGAAGATCCTGACACTTAAACAACAACCAGGTTCGTTCCAATAGCAAACATGAAGCTTGCAATCCAAACACTACCACAACAAGGGAAAAATACACAATTGCGACCACAACACTACAACCCGCAACCGAAGAGAAACAACATAATATAAATGCACACCAATAGCACACTAGAGAAGCAAGTAACAAGTGATATCAGTGAAATGACACCAGGACATGAAGCAAGTTATATGAGGATCTCGAGCGCAAATAAACCCTAAAATCACATAGGCCAACAACAAAACCACCTCTTCATTCAAATCCAGTTTTAAATTCCCCACACACTTGAATGACTCATAAACCACCTACCCAAAATCTATTGAACCATCCAACCATACAAGCACCATTAAATCACAATATGGAAAAATAAATACAAATGGACCATAATTCAGTCACCTAAACCCATTCTCAAATCCATGTTCGATGAAATAAATGCATCCAGCACCCAAGACCACACAAACCACTGAACCACAATACACTGGAGAACAAACCTCCATCGAAAACCCACAAGTCCAAGATGGTTCAAAATACACCATAGAAAACATATAGAACATATATACAGGCTCTCGTACGAATTCACCACAACAAAGGTACACAACAATCTGACCCAATGTACAGACATGCACCACAATCCGCCTCATCATACATACCCATGTCGAAATACAACACGCAACAAAGAGGAAACGTACCCCAGATCTCTATGACAATCATACAATTGCCATTAAGTCACACTCTGGAGAAATAAATACAAATAAACCATAATTCATCTATCTAAACCCATTGTCAAATATGTCTTCGACTAAGTAAACACAACCTACATTCAAACCCACCCAAACCACTGCACCAAAATACACTAGAGAACAAACCTCCATCGAAAAGCCACAAATCCAAGCCATAGCAAAGATATAGAACATATATACAACCCTGCCTCAAAATACACTACATCAAAGGTACACATCTATCCATCCCATCGTATAGACATGCACCACAATCCACCTCCTCAGACAGCCTTGAGTCGAAATCCACCACACAACAGAGAGGAAACGTACCCTAGACCTTTGTGCCAATATAATTTGATAGAAAACTAGCAATAAAACCTTGTGTACACCATCTTGTCACTGATGCCTTGGAAGGCATTTCCAAGGCATGACCTCACCACCTGCAGACCTATGAAAAAAAAGACAAAAACATAATTTAAAATAAAAATAGAAAAAGATAAACATTAAAAACATAATTTAAAAAAAAAAAAAAAAGATAAACATTAGTCAAAGAATAATATACCACAAAAAATGAAATTTCACATTCTATAAATGTCCTCCATCAAGGACATAATAATCCAAACATAATCACATGGAAAAATATAAAACTAGCATAGATCCAAATCCTAGGCTCTATCAAGCGTTGGGAGGGATCAAATCTTTCAAGTTGAAAACCTCTATCAGCGTTGGTGTGTCCTATATATAGCCATTGATTTGATTCAAACTAAAAGAAACATCTTTTTATTTAAGGTGGACATAAAATACTTTTATTATTAATATTTAATATAATTTATGAACAACATTTAATATAATATGTTTTATTATTTCTTATTTTGTTAATAACTAACATTATAACATCTCCCCCATACCTGGTTTTAAAACCATGTGCAAGGCACTCCTAAAACCATGTGTTGTTTAGGAGGCCTTGCACATGGTCTTAAAACCATTTGCAAGGCCCTCCTAAACCATCTACAATAAAACCATGGGTTGTTTATAGGCCCTCCTAAACCATGTATAATAAAACCTTGGGTTGTTTAGGAGCCCTTGCACATGGTTTTACAACCATGCGCAAGGCCATTTTTTATTTCTTATTTTTTATTAGGTAGGAACATGACAACATCTCCCTCGTATTGTGTTGTTTTTCTAACTGACATTATTTTGGCAGATAATTAAATATTTAATTCTTTATTGTTTTTTAAGGTATGAACATTACAACATATTCCCCATATTAAGTTGTTTTTGTGGTTCACATTTATTTTCGCGCATAATTAAAATTTTAATTTTTAATTTTTAATCTTTTTATTAGTAACAAACTTTACAAGTATCAGATTTCAGATTTATGATGAGAACGTAGTTTGATACTGAGATAAAGTAAGTATTTGAGATCGGATATTCTTCATTTTCGTATCATATTTACGATGTGGGCGTCGTTTGATAATTATTTGTGGCGCAGTTTTAGTGTGATTGCCTTTTCCGCGTGGAGTACAAGAATGTGATGTTGCGTGGAGCCCTCGAGTCTCAATCGAAGGTAAGCAACAAAATCTGAATTACAAAGCCCACCATAAACTAGTTGATTACGATAACCCATTGCTGGAATAAAATCCACTTCACAATTTGTCATTACCATTACAGTAACCTTTGGAAGAAGTAACAAAGGTAGCAAACAAATTGGACATTGTCTTTGTGTATTTATATACATTATTTGAATTGTGTTGTACGGATTGTTGGAGGTATCTTACAAGAATATATATGAATAAGTGGTGTTTTTTTATCATATATATATATATATATATATATATATGTATGTTTTTGTATATATGAAACTCCTTATTGGAGTGATAAATAAATTGTTATTGCAAAAGTATTTTGATGTAAGGCTTATTGTTTGTTGTAGGGGATAACTATTGCAATTTTGGTATTGTAATTTTCATTTTTGTAAGATATCTATGGAAGTTACAATATTCTTTTTTTCTTTAAGATTATGTATGATTGTTGCTTTCTTTCTAAAGATAAAGATAAGTAGGAATATTGGTGATGACATCAACAAGACTATTTCCATGAACATGTAGACTTGTAAATCATGTTTTTTTATGAGCTTTAAGTGAGTTGATTAAGAGAGTGTGATGATTATCATAAAATTATGTCTCAGGATAAAAATTATCAATTTTAATGATGAGAAAATTTATTGACACCACATGAAATAGTTTTAAAAAACAATATCCAAACAATGAATATATATTTTAGTAAAAAATAAAGTAAATGCAAGTCAAAATTTACCAGAGTAAAATAAACATAAACGGTGTCGCTCCCCTCCCATGGTTTATACTTCAACCTTGGATAAGCACATAGCGAAACTTCTCTTGCAATGGAAATTCCATAAGCTTCCTTCATATTCAACTGGGACATGTTACCTTCAATATTCCACTCAAAAGTGTGCAACAACTGAGCCAAAGCAAGCTCTATGGTGGGAATAGCCATGGAAGCCCCTGGGCATCCTCTCCTTCCTGTCCTGAACAGTATCATACTAAAATCTGAAGCTTTTAAGAAAGAGGATAGAGCTTCATTGAATCTTGTTGCAATCATAGTGGAGACCCCACCAAGCATAATTGTATCATCTGTGAACTAGGAATGTGTTGCAGCTTTGGTCCCCCTGGAAATCTTTAAGGCTCTTAGCTTCCGATCTTCCTGAAGTGCTTGAATATTTATGCTCAAAGACTCTGCAACTAATAGAATGAGAAATGGAGACAAAGGGAATCCTTGCTTGAGGCCCCGAGAGGCTTGGCAGAAATCAACCGGTCTTCCATTGATTAACGGAGCTATCCACAGAATTTTAATGCAGCATTTGATCCATCTAATAAACTTATTTTTTTAGGACTATTAATCTTCCCTTGTCCAATTTGGTCATATGTCTAAATTAGGAGTCATGTCTAAATCGGGAGTCCTTCCAATCTATTTTTAGTCACTACCACCATTAGGTCCACTTGGCCTAATTGGGGCACATGTTCTAGATAATAAAGTGTGGGGAACACTAATTGAGGCCTACTGCCACTGATTGCACTTGAATGCATCAGTTTAGGAGCCTCCTAGATCAATCCCTATGAATTTGGAGCCACTGGGAGTGTCGACACCAACCTTCATCAGTTAGGTTTAGTTAGTAACTAGTCAAGCTAAGTTAGGAGTCAGTTACATTCAGTTCTAGACCTATACATTAATTTAGCGCTAGGTTTGCATGGTTGCATGCAGGAGAGGCACATTTCTCACCTACCACAGTTAGTTAGGATTAGTTAACACTAAATTAGACACTTGAGTTGTGTTTTAGAAGTCCGATGAACTCCAATAATGATTTAGACAAGGTCAGTTAACCATTGAGTCCTCTGATAATGATTTAGACAAGGTCTTAGTTACCTACAGTCAAGTAGAGTCTAATCAATTCGAATTTCCTCATGTGAATTCAAATTGCATGTGGCTATTTAGCCATTGTATTACATTGTAATTAATTATCTAATTAGTTTTTTATTAATGAAAGAATTCACAGCTGCAAGCAATTTTTGCACTGTTTCATTCTTCAATTAGTGAGTAAATTGTGTAATCTATCTTGTGTGTTGTGTATTTGTCCACGGATTTATGTGCTCAATTTAATATGGTATCAGAGCCTCGGAGGAAAAGGTACTTCTCCTCTACATATCTCTAGATGGATCATTTTTTTGGGCAATTTTCTCCCTTCCTACTCTGGACTAGAAGCATAAGGTTTACCAGTTAATACCCCAAGTTAAGGAATTGTTGATCAAGCTTGCTTGATCAATTATGCTGGGTGTGATGAAAACTTGAAATGTGCAGGTAGTCGACCTTATTTTGTTTTCTTGATTGTGTTATTTACAGGTTATTAGTTCTCCTCACTGCATTCACTACAACAGCTAAATCTTCTTCACTGCATTCAAAATGGCCTCTCTAATAGAGACTCTCACTTCTTTCAATTACCACCAATGGAAGGAGGACATGGAGATGAAGCTTCGCTCGAAACAAATTTTTAGGCTCACAATGGATACAGAGGCAGAGCTGCTCTTAATCATTACAAAGAAAAATATTTCAATAGGCTTGATGTAGCATATGGATGCTTGTGCCTCTCAATCTCTCAAGATCTTCTTTTCCACATCAAAGGATTGAAGACTCCCAAGGAGGTATGGGATAAGCTAGCTTCCTTTTTTGATAAGCAGGATGATTTGAGGGTCTATCAACTCGAGAATGAGCTGATCTCCCTTCATCCATCCAATTTTGAAACACTAAATTACTTCTTTACAAAATTCAAGAGCTTGTTGTTCGAATTGAAGTTGTGCATGGTTGAAAAGGAGGATGATCAACTTATTCTTGACATCCTCTCAAAACTTGGTGCATACTATTCAGTATTTGTGTCAACCTTTCATTCAGTGAATCTCACTAATCGAAACTGGAAGATGCTCACTCTTAATAGCTTCATTGAATCTCTCACTCATAAGCATGACAAGTTGATCCAAATGGGGATCATTCGATCTTACAAAGATCAAGCACTGGTTGCAAGAGGAGGTAAGGTAGCAAATGATAAAGGGAAGCAAAGAGATGAGTCTCCTATGAAGAAAGAGCAGTCAAATGAGCCTTTCAGGTTCGAAGAGAAGCAAGAATAATGGTAAAGGGAAGACCCTTTGTTCCCATTGTGGAAGGGGATTTCATCCAGATAGCTCCTGCATGAGAAGACAATTTGATAAAATGACTCTTCTTCTGAAGAAACATAACATTACTGCACTTGCTAGCGCAAGGAAGGATGACCACACAGAAGAAACTGAAGATTACTTTGAAATAGGTCATGCACTGAAGGCTATCTGTTCAACAACACATACCTTCCTCATTGATTCTGGATCATCCAATCATATGGTTGCGTCTTGAGAATCATTGTCTTCTTTACAGTCTTTTGATGGTCCTAGTATTCAGTTGGGAAATAAGAGTAAAGTTGAAATGAAAGGGAAGGGATATATCAAGCTTGAACATGGAAGATTCAAAGATGTGCTCTATGTTCCCTCCCTAGCTTCAAACCTGTTATTTGTATACCAGATGACTCATATGGGCTCTCCAAAGCATGTGATCTTTTCTCGTGACTTAGTGGAGATCACAAATATCTCTACTGGAAACATCATAGTGAAGGGTGTTGCAAACCATTCCTCCAAGGAATATGAGTTCTCACATTTCATGCCATTTTTAGAACCAGTGCACTCTCAGAAGCCACTTGCAAGATGTCACATGCCCCAATTTGTAAAACAATTTTATGTTTTTTAGAAAACATTATGTTATATTTTATGTTAAAGTTTGTAATTAATGACCAAGTGGGGTCAAGAATATTTTAATATATTGCAGAATATTTTATTAATAAATAAATAAAAGATGAGACAACAACTGAGGGAAGTTGTTAAATGAGTGTTTACTGGTCACTTGGTGGAGGAAACTAGGTTGAGAGCAGATTGACAAGTGGCAGAATCCTCAGACTACTTCTAGCTATTGCAGGTGGCAACTTCCCTATATTTGTGGTCATGATTCCCCAAGAAAGTGGAACAGGAGCAAGTGGCTCATTAAGTAAAAACTGACCTAGAAGACCTAGGCATGCTAATAAAACTTCCCATTGAAGATAGCTCAGGATGTTCATTCTAGATTTGTGATCATTCTGAGTGAATGAAGTGCACATGTGAATTCGATGGAGGGGACTAGCTGAAGTATGCTTGAGGGGTTAAGTGCTGAATACTGAACTTGTACAGCGATTCTAAGCTGAAGTTCTTACTGCTGTAAGCAGGACTGAGTCATTGCTGAACACTCAATGGAGTTGCAAAGGATCTCAAGACTACATCTCTCACCTAGTACTCTACTAGGAGGATCAGGAGACAAGCTTGGGGGTCCTGAGAACTATTGTTCAGCTCTTCTCTAGGATTTGGTTGGGAGGAATAGCCTCCTTAAGCTGTTGTCACCTCATCTATTTGGCAGGTTCTACTTGTCTAGGTTCAGTTATTATTTTATTTACTGTTTCAGAAAAGTTTAAGAGTTTTCTCATGATTATACTATATTGTTATTTTATTGTTGTTATGGATAAAGAAAGAAAAGATTATTTATACTGTGAAATTTAGTAACTAGTTAGATAAGGGTAAATCAGTAGAGATATTGTTGAGTTAATTGATAGATAGAAAAATTATCCAAACTATATTTTTCGACGCCTCTTGCAAGGCAGTACTCTAGTACAGCAGGTATGTTTATTTCAGATAAGTAGATTTAAATAAAATTGAATGCAGATGTAAATGATTACTTCTACATGTTTTTGTGTAACCTAAATTGTAGAACTTTAGCTGTATTTGTATTATATATTGAAAGTATTAAACTATCTAATTACAGATAGAAGAACAAATTTAAACAATACATACTAGTATGCATAATATTTTATACAGTAAAACTAGTATAGTTACAATTTATAAATCTATTAAGTAGACCTAAATAAATAATATAGTAACAATAAAATATTTAACATGGTTTAACCAAGTAAACAGTAATTTAGGTTATCTAATTACCTAGTTACCCATTCCTGAGAAATTATAACTAGGTTTACTAGAAACAAAAATACGAACACTGCAAACCATTAGAAATAATTAGGGTTTATAAAAGATATGTACTAACACACTAGGGTAAAATTCAAAATTATAAATACTAAAGCTTAGCAAAGATTATTTGAGAAAATTTCTCAAAAGAAATGTAATTTCTTTTACAATATCAAACTCAGTCCTATTTCAAAAAAATAAAATAATACATTATTATTATTATTTATTTGCTATCAACATAATCCATAACCAAAGATTATAAATTCATAATCTTTTAATACAAAACAATATATTCTTACTGATCAAGCTAACCCTAAGCAATGAAAAGCTAAATAATAATAACAAAAGAAATTAAACAAAATTATACATAAATCTAAACCCAACAAAGACAAAACTCAACAAATATAGTATGGCCTATGACCCTTCATATATATTATCTGTCTAGGATTAACACCCTAATAAAAAAAAACTTCTATAAATTAAACAGAAGTCACAATTTTGAAAACAAACAACCATCAGATACGGCTATGAAAGCCCTTCACCATTTTCAAAATTTCTATAACTATGGCCATTCATTCTCCTATAAAAAACCCTAATCAAAATCTTTAAGAAACCACCGAGTGGCCTGACAAGCAAAGTCATGGCTTAAAGCCAGAGTTTAAAAATTATCACCATCTATTTCAATTAAGGCCAAGTAGGCTCAAAACCAAATTCATGAAGTCACGGCTGTGAAATACATATCCACTTAATACAAACAGCCACACGGGCTTTAAAAACTAAAAATTAAAAGAACCAACAAAGCAAACAATGACCGTGGCCGAGACTACAACCAAAACACATGGTAGTGCCATCACTATCCACCATATCGTTTGCGTAGGAGAAACCCCAGGTGAACCAAGGCTTACCAGGATGGACACCCTCAAGGAAGCCCGTAGGTAAAACTCTGCAGCTTCAAGATTGGGCTTGGAGAGCTTGCATAGGGAGAAGAAAACCAAGTTCTGTTAGCTACTTCTATTACACAATTTAATAATTGAAACTGTGCCAATAAACTGTAAGGAAGAACAATCGCTTTCTTACCTTGTGGAGTCGAGCAACCGAGAAGCTGTGACAAGCCTTAGCCACGACGAGAAAGTTTCAAACCCTCGACACAAAAACCAGCAGTAAACTTTGAACCAAAGAATCTTCCCACAACAACTCTTTCACACTGGTTACGGTCTTTAACTTTCACACAAAGATTCAACTCTCACAGCGAAACGAAGGTAAAGACGGCGTAAACCCTCTTATCCTCTTCACAGTAAGAAAAAACCACCTCACTTTGGGCAGTAAACTACTTACTAAACCTTCTTCACCAGCTCAATAAGGTTGCAAAGACATATGGGCATTGTAATGGAGGTTTGATAGAGAACTTGGTGGCCATGAGCCTTCGGCTCGACCACTCCACAACCCAAACAGAACAAGTGTATTTTTAGGGTTTCGACAAATTATATGCCAATACAAGTCAACGAGAAACCCTAGCTGTCCTTGCCAACCACGTGTCCTTCAATAATTTTTCAAACTACGGGTTTTCATCCATAGTTGTAGTCCCGATTGCAATCTGCAGAATCATTGGATTCAAGTCAAAAACCATATAATATATTTTTATAAGAATCTATACCCTCATATCAATTCTTTGTTCTTATACCATAGTCTTTGCATTATAGGAAATTTAACTATTTATACTAAGGGACCAATAGTTAACCATAATA
The DNA here is from genome assembly GCA_001517045.1 of Pseudotsuga menziesii. NCBI lineage: Eukaryota > Viridiplantae > Streptophyta > Pinopsida > Pinales > Pinaceae > Pseudotsuga > Pseudotsuga menziesii. The sequence continues at coordinate 214,840 of LPNX011084391.1, forward strand.
TATCTATGTTCATCTTGCTATTAAATATTGTCTATATTTGATAATATTAAGACCCCAATGATGGAGATAAATTTACCTTCCGTAAAAGTGCATAACCTTAGATCTTGTTTTAAAAGCTGTTCATTTACATAGGGTTTGTGTATAGTTTTAGTTATAAACCCAAACTTTTATAAGAGTCCCTCTTTTAAACTAATGCTTGTTTTTTTTTACAAAGGCTGTTTAAGATTCAAGGAAGATAATCTAGTTTTATGAAGATGCCTAATTATAGGAACCCTAATGCAAGGGTCATTATGTAAATATATTTAGCAAGCCTAATATATTTATTGAAAACGAGAGCTCATATAAAAAGAAGTTTTATGTATATAAGAAAACCAAGTAATGGTGCATGATTTAGAGAAATCACCAATATGCCAGTATTTTAATGTTTACACCAAGAATTCAAGTTGATATGAAAAGAACCATATTCCAATTGCTATAGGACAAACATGTAATTATAGATATATGCATGCATAATATATCTTTTCTTTTATAAAAACGTTAGGTTATATATTCTAATGGACAGAAGTAGAAGTGTTCTTAAACATGTCAATTTGAAACATATAAGCATATAGTTGAAAAATACAAAAAGGAAGAATTGCATGGATCACATATTTTGGTCGTACACTAAAATGCACATAACCCATCCTTTCATAGTTTTTTTTAAACATTTTTTTATGTAGTTTGATAAAATTACAATATCAACGTTACCTCTTACAGGGTCAAGCTGCAAACAAACTTTTTATTTACTAGCATTTTATCCTATGCTAGTGGAGTATCATTCTTGACTAGAATTTTACTGGAACAAACTGCTTACCTATTTACAACCTGTAAAACGAACGATCATTCCACTGTATTAGCTGTAAGCTAAGTAAGCTAAGTAAGCCCCGATCTCACCTAAGATTCTATCCTACTTGAAAAGAGAAATTAATAACACAATTAACATCGATTTAAGATATAGTTTCCTTTCTCACCTTTTAAAACACATAACCTACTGTGTTTAACTTTCTTAACATAGTACTTTAAGATAAACTAATAATTTATATAGATCCAAAGAAAAGAAATGCTCTTTGTTATTTATAATTGTTTGAGTATCCGCTAAAAGTTAATGGTTCAGTGGCAAACACAACCTTGACATTTTATGTTACATGAAAAATTTTAAATTTCTATGAATTTTTGGGTTATTACATGTGGTATCCGAGCATAAGGTTCAGACATTTGGCCCGAACGTGGTTCAACATGCATAAATAGAACAATAGATTTAAAACATGTATACTAATTTTTTTTTTCATTTTTAGTTTGAATTATACTTCCAGAGAATTTTTTGAGTTAACTGCGGGCATGGAAAGATTGGAAGAATATGCGATGAGGAATCCCCATTTACTGAATGAAGTAATTCGAAAAGAGAACCCATACAAGAAGAAATAACTAATAACTCATCTGAATTAATACAAGTAGTCAAGGAATTAAGAACAGAGATGGAAATGATTAAAAAGGAAAATGAGAGAATTCTGAGAGCTCGGGAGGAGCTAAATCAGATTTTGATGGAAAGATTTCAGAATGAGCAAAAAGGTAAATGAACAGAGTCTAAAGATATGCCTTACCAACATAAAGATAAAAAGACTAAACAGTTTAAAATCGAAAATACCTCATCTTTTGAGGTGTATGGTGATTCACATAAAAGGAATTATCAATATACTAGTGATAGTAGTGAAGATAATCATTATACTAGGAAGAGAAAGTTTAAACCTTACTAAGAAATCTCTGGAGAATTCAAGAAAATCAAGCCACCAACCTTTAATGGTGAAACTGAGAAGGGAGAGTAGGCGGAGTCATGGCTGTCTAGGTTGAAGAAATAGTTTCAAATTTATAACTACTTATTCAACTGAAAGCCAGAATGGCTATTTATAAACTCACTAGGAAAGCATATATTTGGTGGCAGGACCTAAAAAGAGTAAAAGGTATGAGGGAGAAAAACATTAACTGGAGTACATTTATGAAATATTTTAAGAAGTTTTTTTGTCTGAATAGTACTATGAGGACCGGGCTAAGGAATTTTACGAACTAAAACTGGGAATAATGAATATGAAAGAACTAAATAGTAAATTTCTAAGTTTGCTTAGGTATGTGTTGTATATTGTGGACGAGAAGCCTAAGGTACAACGGTTTCTCAGTTGTTTACCTTATCATATAAAAGACAGAACTGAGTATGACAATCTAAAAACTTTAGAAGAAGCAACGAGAAAGGCAAATTTATGTTATGAACAGGATCACAAAAAAGAAAGTATGACAAACTGGAAGGCCAAAATAACTAATAATTTTGAATAGAAGAAGAAAGGTTTTGTACCTAACCAAAATTTTAAGAATAATAACAAATGAAATTTTCCTAGTAAAAATTTCCAAGGGAACAAAAGTAATTCACAGACCAATCCAAATGGTCATAGAAATAAAGAATCTGTTAATAATCACAGTAATTATACCAAGAATTTTGAATGAAAGGAACCAATAAAGTGCTACGAATGTAATGGTCCGCATTATGCATTAGTTTTCGCCAATCGAAAGAAGACTATTAGCAACATACACACGATACAGGAGGAGATGACTGTCGGTGACCTAGCGAGGACAATGCCCAGGATCAATGTAGCATTGGAGAACAAGCAAGCAGATTATCAAACTTCCATGGTGGAAGTGGAAGGTAAGATGAATCAAATACCTATATCTATTTTAATCGATCCAGGAGCTAGTTTAAGCTATATTTCTCCTGATTTAGTAGAAAAGTGTAAGCTATCAGTAGAAAAGTTTGCAAAGTCTTAGTTAGTCCAGCTATCTACTGGTGTAAAGAGAAAGGTAATTAGCTTTGTTAAGAATTGTACAGTAAAAATGGATCAGTTTGAAACCTCTGTCAAGCTTAATGTTTTACCTTTAGGTTCATATGATATGTTAATTGGTATGGATTGGTTAGAAAGGTTCATATGATATGATAATTGGTATGGATTGGTTAGAATATCATAGTGTATTCCTGAATTGTTTTGATAAAACCTTTACTTGTGGAAATAACAACAGAGAAACAGTGAATGTAAAAGGAATCCCTAAGAAAATAGCCATAAGACAGATTTCTTCCTTGCAGCTTAAGCAAGTTGTTTGGAAGGTTTGTAAAGCCTTTGCGGTAACAGTAATTAATGAAGAAAATACTAATAACAAAGAGAAATTAAAACTGGAAGACATTCCTATCCTAAGGGAGTATTCATATGTATTTTCGAAAGAAATTTTGGGGCTACCTCTGAAGTCGGAGTTAGATTTTACTATTGAGATGGTACCTGGTGTAGTGCCCAGCTAAAAATCCCCGTACCAAATGAATATATAGGAATTAAATGAATTAATGTCGCAGTTAAAAGAACTCATCGATAAGAATTATATTAGACCTATTGTGTCTCCTTAGGGAGCACCTGTTATTTTCGTTAAGAAGAAGGACAAAACTCTATGACTATGTATAGATTACCGTTAACTAAATAAAATGCCTATCAAAAACAGATATTTGTTACCCCGAATAGATGATATGTTTGATCAGTGACATGGAGCAACGATATTCTCGAAGATAGATTTACGATCTAGTTACCACCAAGTCCGAATCAAAGATGAAGACATCTTTAAAACATATTTTAGGACCCGTTATGGTCATTACCAATTTGTTGTTATGATATTTGGCTTACCAATTTCCTAGTTGTTTTTATGTGTCTGATGAATAATGTAATGCATAAATATCTTGATAATTTTGTGGTCGTATTCATTGATGACATCTTAATTTATTCAAAGCCTGAAGAAGAACATAAAGAACATTTAAAAATTGTCTTGCAAGAGTTATGAGAACATCAACTCTACGAAAAATTTAGTAAATGTGACTTCTTTAATGATAAAATTCAGTATCTGGGTCATGTGGGGACTAAAGAAGGAATTTCTATCGACCCCAAAAAGATAAAGGAAATCGAGGAATGGCCAGTCCCAAAAGACGTAACTGACGTCCGATTGTTGATGGGGATTGCTGGCTATTATGAAATATTTATCAAAGGGTTTTCAAGAATTGCAAATCCCATAACTTCTTTACAGAAGAAAGGGAAGAAGTTTGAGTGGAGTCAAAAGTGTGAAGACAACTTTAAAAAGTTAAAAACATTATTAACTAGTGCACCAATCTTAAGAATTGCTGACCCTCATAAATATTTTATAATATGTACTCACGCATGTAATGATGGTTTAGGTGGAGTTTTAACTCATAAAGGACACACCATTTCTTTTGAGTCTAGGAAGCTAAAGATTCATGATAAAAATTATGCAACCTACGACTTAGAGTTAGCTACTGTCATACATGCCTTGAAAATGTGGTGTCATCATTTAATCTAAAAGAAGTTTATATTAATGACAGATAATAAAGGGTTAAAATATATGTTGGATCAACCTAACTTAAATGCTAGGCAAGCTAGATGGCTAGCTTTCCTTAGCGAATACGATTTTGAAATCCAGCATTTTAAAGGAAAGAAAAACAACGTTGCTGATGCATTAAGCAGAAACGTAAAACTGAATTTTACAGCAACAATTAGCACCTATAAAACAGATTTAGAAGAACAACTAGAAGATGGAATAGGACAAGATGAAAATTATGAAAAATTACAAGAAAAGGTAAGAGAAAATTTAATTGAAAGTATAAGTACAGGGTATAGTTTGAATGAAAAAGGATTATTATTGTATAAAGATAGACTATAAGTACCTAATGTACATAAGATTAAGTTGTTGATTTTAAACGAAATTCAGAAAACTCCTTATTCAAGGCATCGAGGTTATCAAAAAACTATAACTATGCTAAGAAAAGATTATTTTTGGCCAAACATGAAAAATGAATTGGCAGAATACATTGCTAAGTGCTTTGAATGTCAGCAAATAAAAACTAAACATCCGCATCATGCTGGGTTACTTCAGCCTTTACCTATTCCTAGCTGGAAATGGGAGATAATTAGTCTTGATTTTATGACAGGACTGCATAGAAATCAAAACTTAAATGACACAATAATGGTAGTCGTTGATAAATTGAGCAAAGCACCTCATTTTATACCCGTTAAAACTACTTATAAAGCTACAAATTGTTGATATTTTCTTAAAACAATTTTTTTCGTTACACAGAATACCGAAAGTAATAATTTCAGACAGAGACCCTAAGTTTACAGGCAACTTCTGGAAGTCTTTGTTTAAAGGATTAAATACTACATTAAACTTCAGTACCTCTTTCCATCCTCAAACATATAGACAGACTGAAAGAGTAAATCAGGTATTGGAGGGTCTGCTCAGAATGTATGTAAAAGAACAGCCAGGTAAATGGGAAGATTACTTACACCTGGTAGAATTTGCTTACAATAATCACTATCAAGCCTCAGCAAGATATAGTCCTTTTGAAATTTTGTATGGAAGGAAGTGCAATACCCCCATTTCATAGAGTAATCTAGTTGACAGGCTAGTATTAGGACCTGAATTATTAAAAGAGATGGAGTTAATTGTAAAATAGGTACAAGGTAACTTGAAAGTTGCCCAAGATCGACAGAAAAGTCAAGCAGATCTTAAACGAACTCCAAAGGAGTTCCAGGTAGGTGAACATGTCTTTATTAAGGTGAGACCTAAAACGAGTTCTCTGAGGCTAGGTAGTTGTGCTAAGTTAGCACCCTGATATTGTAGACCTTTCGAAATACTGTCCAGGATAGGACATGTAGCATATCAGTTAGCTTTATCGCCAAACTTAAGAGTTCACAATGTTTTTCATATTTCTGTATTAAAAAGATATGTACATGATGCTACTCATGTTATTAACTGGAATGATGTGCAGGTGGAACCCGAAGGAGATTTTTTGGTGGAACTAGATTGTATCCTCGAAAGGAGGGAGATCTCGCTTCGGAATTGCACCATTTGTCAGGTGAAGGTGCAATGGAAGCACCTTAGTCTAAAAGAAGCCACCACGGAATTGGAAATTCATATGCGGGATGTATATCTAATTATATTTCAGGGCAATTCAGAGGAAGAAGAATAAATAAGATTGAGGACGATGTTATAAATTAAGGGGGTGTGTATGTCACATGCCCCAATTTGCAAAACAATTTTATGTTTTTGAGAAAACATTATGTTATATTTTATAATAAAGTTTGTAATTAATGACCAAGTGGGGTCAAGAATAATTTAATGTATTGTAGAATATTTTATTAATAAATAAATAAAAGATGAGACAACAGCTTAGGGAACCTGTTAAATGAGTGTTTGCTGGTCACTTGGTGGAGGATACTAGGTTGAGACCAGATTGACAAGTGGCAGCATCCTCAAACTACTTCTAGCTGTTGCAGGTGGCAACTTCCCTATATTTGTGGTCATGATTTCCCAAGAAAGTGGAACAGGAGCAGGTGGCTCATTAAGTAAAAACTGACCAAGAATACCTAGGCATGCTAATAAAACTGCCCATTGAAGACAACTAAGGCTGCTCATTCTGGATTTGTGATCATTCTGAGTGAATTAAGTGCACTTGTGAATTCGATGGAGGGGACTAGCTGAAGTAAGTTTGAGGGGTTAATTGCTGAATACTGAACTTGTGCAGCTATTCTAAGCTGAAGTTCTTACTAGTGTAAGCAGGACTGAGTTATTGTTGAACACTTAGTGGAGTTGCAGAGGATCTCAAGACTACATCTCTCACCCAGTACTCTACCAAGAGGATGAAGAGACAACCTCGGGGGTCTTGCGAACTATTGTTCAGCTCTTCTCCAAGAGTTGGTTGGGAGGAACAGCCTCATTAAGCTGTTGTCACCTCATCTGTTTGATAGGATCTACTTGTTTAGGTTCAGTTACTATTTTATTTACTGTTTCAGAAAAGTTTAAGAGTTTTCCAATTATTATAGTATATTGTTATTTTATTGTTGTTATGGATAAAGAAAGAAAATATTATTTATACTGTGAAAGTTAGTAACTAGTTAGATAAGGGTAAATCAATAGAGATATTGTCGAGTTAATTGATATATAGAAAAATTATCCAAACAGTATTTTTCCACGCCTCTTACAAGGCAGTACTCTAGTACAACAGGTATGTTTATTTCACATAAGTAGATTTAAATAAAATTAAATGCAGATGTAAATGATTACTTCTACAGGTTTTTGTGTAACCTAAATTGCAGAACTTTAGATGTATTTGTATTATCTATTGAAAGTATTAAACTATCTAATTACATATAGAAGAACAAATTTGAATAATACATACTAATATGCATAATATTTCATACAGTAAAACTAGTATAGTTACAATTTATAAATCTATTAAGTAGACCTAAATAAATAATAGATGAACAATAAAATATTTAACTAGGTTTAACTGAGTAAACAGTAATTTAGGTTACTAATTACCTAGTTAGCCATTCATGAGAAATTATAACTAGGTTTACTAGAAACACAAATACTAACACTGCAAACCATTAGAAATAATTAGGGTTTATAAAATATATGTACCAACACACTAGGGTAAAATTCAAAATTATAAATACTAAAACTTAGCAACGATTATTCCAGAAAATTTCACAAAATATATGTAATTTCTTTTACAATATCAAACTCAGTCCTATTTCAAAAAATAAAATAATACAGTATTATTATTTTTTATTTGCTATCAAAGTAATCCATAACCAAAGATTATAAATTCATAATATTTTAATACAAAAAAATATATTCTTATTGATCAAGCTAACCCTAAACATTGAAAAGATGAATAATAAGAAGAATAGAAATTAAACAAAATTATACATAAATGTAAACCCAACAAAGACAAAACTCAAAAAATATAGTATGGCCTATGGCCCTTCATATATATTATCTGTCTAGGCTCAACAACCTAATAAAAAATGACTTTTATAAATTAAACAGAAGTCACAATTTTTAAAATAAACAACCATCAAATACAGCTATGAAAGCCCTCCACCATTTTCTAAATTTCTATAACTACGACAATTCATTCTCCTATAAAAACCCTAATCAAAATCTTCAAGAAACCACCCAGTGGCCTGACAAGAAAAGTCATGGCTTAAATCCAGAGTTTAAAAATTATCACCATCTATTTCAATTAAGGCTGAGAAGGTTCAAAACCAAATTCATGAAGTCGTGGCTGTGAAATCCATATGCACTTAATACAAACAGCCACAAGGGCTTTAAAAACTAAAAATTAAAAGAACCAACAGAGCAAACAATGACTGTGGCCGAGTCTACAACCAAAACACATGGTAGTTCCATCACTATCCACCATACAGTTTGCGTAGGAGAAACCCCAGGTGAACCGAGGCTTACCACGGTGGACGCCCTCAAGGAAGTTCGTAGGTAAAACCGTGTAGCTTCAAGCTTGGGCCTGGAGAGCCTGCGTAGGGAGAAGAAAACTGAGTTATGTTAGCTACTTCTATTTCACAATTTAATAATTGAAACTGTGCCAATAAACTGTAAGGAAAAAAAATCGCTTTCTTACCTTGTGGAGTCGAGCAACCGGGAAGCTGTGAAAAACCTTAGCCACTACGAGAAAGTATCAAACCCTCGACACAAAAACCAGCATTAAACATGAACCAAACACTCTTCACACAACAACTCTTTCACGCTCATTACGGTCTTTAACTTTCACACAGAGATTCAACTCTCACAGCGAAACAAAGGTAAAGATGGCGCAGACCCTCCTATCCTCTTCACAGTGAAAAAAAACCACCTCAATTTGGGTAGTAAACTACTTCCTAAACCTTCTTCACTAGCTCAGTAAGGTTGCAAAGACTTATGGGCATTTAAATGGAGGTTCGATAGAGAACTTGGTGGCCCAAACAAAAAAAGCATATTTTTAGGGTTTTGAAACTTGCTCATGCTTGCGAATAGACAACTGCTTAGCTAATTTCCCTTGGTTAAACTTCTCTGAGACAGACTACCCATGATCTTTCTTAAGGCCTCTGCTATTTTACTTTGTTGGGGTCACACAAGATTTATTCACCCTGATTCCCTTTGCCTTGTATTCATATTGCTTAGCCTCATCCTTTTGTGCAACATAAGCCTTGACAGGAGGCGTGCTGATTGAATTGAATTTCCTTGAAGCTAAATTTGAAACATCTTGCTTCTTTGGAGATGACAGCACTGGTGCAATCATGCTCTAGAGCTTTTGTTCTTCCTTTTTTGGATCAGCCAATGATTCAGTAGACATTTTAGCGTGTGCACTCCTCTCCTCCTTATCTCCAATCTTGCATTTATCCATGATATGCTTAGAGGACATTGAATCTTCAAACCATGGATCCATCTGCTTCTCCTATACCCATTTAGTAGGTTCTGAAGAAAACCTTATAAATGATTGATATGAATCTGAAGACACCACATGTTTCTTACTACCTCCCACTTTGGTTGCTTCTTTTTGGATCAATGTGTCTACTTTGACACATTCCTCAATTCCCTTAACTGACTTCTTGTCATTATCAAAGTATTTAGTATAAGATTTTTCAACTACATAAATCTTGTATGAATCATCCTGTCTAGTCACACGAGTTGCCACTGGCTCCACTAAAGCAGTTGCAGCCTCTGCAACACATGCAGACATAGCTTCCTGAACATATCACCCTTCAATTTTTTTTTACAGTTTGGAACCTGAATGCTCTCTTCAGTGTTTCCATGTTTAAAAGATTCAAAATTGTTGACAATGTTATCTGTCACTAATTTTCTACAATTTAGGAACTTGCAATATTTATCAGCCCTTGGTGGCAGACACATTCAGAATTAGTTTGTGTGTGAGGTATTGTTGGTAATCAAATCCTTATATATGATCAAACAAATTTCCAAAGCCTTGGATACTATTATCTATGTGCATCATTGAGCAAGTTCCAATCTACATAATAATGGTTGAAAAATATACAGAAAAATTAGTAACTTAGATAGAGTCGAGGGGAATGAGCAGACTCAAGGAAGGATCCACACCCTTTGAATTAAACAAGATATCAAATCTTGGAGTATATATCCAACACTGATTTCTTTGTGCATTTGATAGGGTTTATGTGGTTTGAGCACCCTTTTTTCTCTTAGAATTGATAGGCTATACATCCTACAAGGACCATGAGTGGCCATTTGCATGTGATAAGGCTATTGGGTGACTTTTGAAAACATCCCTTGGTCTTGAGGATGGGTCATTTGATGTTTTCTAGGCAATTTTCATCGATAGAAGCATTGTATGTTGGTTGTGAGCATGGTTACACTGGAGTTCTTGCTAAAGTTTGTACCAAAGGTCTCCGACAATGCATTGAACTACACACTAATGAAATTATTGTGGATATTTCTATTGATAAGTATTCCAATTTTTGTGACAAGGTTAGAAAGCACACACTTCTCTGGATTTTGCTCAAGGCCATCATAATGCTTGGGTTATGGAATTATAGAGGCCACACGACATAATTTTCCAAGTACCCTAATCCCAACAAAAGGATTTAATTTTTTGTTTTCATTTCAATAAGAGTCATTGTCCTTGTATCTAAGAAAATATATCAGAGTTTCCTGTCATGAAAAATTGAGGTAAAAAACTCTGTGTTCTGTATGTTCTAGTGCATAAATAGTGGATATTATCAGTGATTTAGGCCTTAGGTTGGCAGGATAGTGAACTATGTTAATGTCCACACAGTTTAGATGGAAGTTAAGCTGCTGAAAAAAATTTAACCCAAGCAGAGTGGAGATTTAAAGAGTGCATATACTGAATGAAAACTAAGTATGATACCGCTTTGGTCTATAAAGTAAGAGATATCTATGTTGAGTTTCTTGTCATTTCATTGCTTCTTGTAGATGGTCATTTTATGATTCTGCTTGGTCTGTCTTAGCATGAGGAGTTTTTGCAACTCAATCATTCCAGAATATAATTTTTTTTTTCTTGAAATTTACATATTTTTTTACTGCTCAATATTCAGTTAGATATTTTCATGAAAATTTGGAGTTTTTGTTGTGTGCTTGAGTCTAAGTAATTAGATATTTTCATGATATTTTTTATTGTTCACTACACTTTCTATGATAGTAATTGATGCAAAGAGACTAAGCCCCCTGTGAATTGGAGCAAGTGCAAGCACAATGGAACAATGACAACTCAAATGCATATGTTTTTGCAAATTAATTTATCAAAGGCATCGCTCATCATCATATATATGCATTAATATATTCTTTCATTGAAATTTCCCAGATTGTCATAATTGATTTTCATGTAACACTTACAAATATCCTAAAATGGTTGACCAAAGATGGATTTCCTTTCCATAGTTCGTAAGGTGTTTTGTCACAATTAACTTTTAGTTAAGCTCTATTTAAAATATATATGATAGCTCCAACTGCTTGTCTCCAAAATTTCTTAGGTAACTTACCTTCAATAGTCAATATTTTTTGTATTTACCTTTTAAACTTATTGTAATTCACTATTTCTATTGAATGGTCTCTGAAACTAAGCATTTATTTTTGAATTTTGTGGCAGCTTTGTGCATGGAAAAAATTATGATTCTGACAGAAAAAGGGCACAGAGAAAGAAGATGTAGTGCCAGATCAAGCAGGAGGAAAAGGGTGTTGCTCGTGAACTGCACAAGGATAACTAATTTTTGCAGGAAGTGAAGGCAAGATAAAGGGCTTTGGCAGAGGAGGAGAGAGAAGAAAAGTATAAGAAAGAAATGGCTTTCTTACAAGAGCAAGAATCTAATTCGAGGTCTGGGCAATTAGGAAGAGGAAAGAAAATAAAGTAGGCACAATGACATGGTATTTATCGTTGTCACCATAGAATCTAGAAGCTCATTTAACTTTGGAAGGGAGTTTTTAGTAGAGGTTACATTGGCATGGAATCTCATAGAGGCTTTGTTAAACAATCAATTGAGGGAGTTACATTTGACTGTGTAATGTTTTTTTTTAAATCATAGTCTTTGTAATGTTCAATTGACAAATATATATTTAAAAAAATATATTATTGTCACCATAGAACCTGGTAACTCATCTAACTTTTCCAGGGAGTTTTATAGAGGTTACATTGGCATGGAATGCCATAGAGGCTTTGTTAAACAGTCAATCAAGGGAGTTACATTTGATTGTGTAATGTTTCTTTTAAAATCATAGTCTTTGTATTGTTCAATTGACAAATATAATTTAATATATATATATATATATATTGACTGGTTTAGCGATCTGGATTTGACATTTTTCTTCATTGACAATTGTGAAAGAAAAATAAAGAACAAAATATTGATTAACTTGTAAATTTGTAATGTGTTTAACAAAATTAAATAATAGTGGGCTTGAGCAAGATGACAAGGTGATGTGAAGGGTTTGTACTGGTGATGTGAACCAGGTTGTATGGTCATCCCTCTATGTCAAAATCTATGGCATGCTTCAAGATGTGTGCAGTCTTAGCAGTAGTTTGATCCTTGCTTCTGGTTTGTACCCTCACATCACCAATGCCTCTGTGATCTCCCTTGGATCTGGTGCTATTGTGATGTAGCAAAGTATAGAGATTTGGATATCTATTATAGCACAATACACAGAGATAGGGCAAAATACAGACTCCAGAGAGGTATGGAAACCCATTGCCCATATCACCAGGTTTGTGAACAATGAAAAAACTCACAGAATTATTGACATCTCTGTGATGTGCCTTCTTTTGAGAGCTTTAATTTGGAAGAGCACTCATCTTACTAGTCTCTCGCATGGTCATATAGGGGAACGGGCCATAAAAAAACTTGGGTGGTGTGATGATGAGAAAAATGGGATAGTGCCTATGACAGCATGAATGGGGTCATTGCAATGCATGGGCTCTTTGATGGCCTATAACTGAAAAGGAAGGCCTACATCCCTCCATTATTGTCAACAACATCATTAGGGTTTGTCTGAAGGTGTATATCATGTGTATATAGAAAAACCAATTGGGTATATATGATATCTGTCAAAAAACAGTTGGGCATCTATGCAGTGAAGATAAATCATTGAATTACAGTCTCAGCTAATAATCATTTTCTTCTATATTGTTGAAAAATGTATTGGGGATATAGGGTTTTCTCTGTGAAGTTCACTAGGTATACATAGGTATTTTCTGTGAAAAAATTGTTGGGTATACAAAGTTTTTTCGTGTGAATATTCATTTGGTGTAGATGGATTTTTCTTGTGAAAATTCATTGGGTTTTCATAAGTTTTTTTGTGACAATTCATTGGGTACACAGTTTCTTTTTTGTAAGTACCATTTGGATTTTCAGTGATGGGAAGTAAGTGGATAAAGGAAAAAAGTGCCCTGGCATTGAATGGCTTTAGCAGGCATAGGTGCACCTCTGATTCTGACCTCTGTTTCCATCAAGTTATCCTTCCCCTCTGGTCTTTGAACAGGTAGCAGGACCGAGGGTGGGATTATTGTTTTGATGTAATCTTTGCTTTAATTCATTCTCTCTCTCTCAAACTTTTCTTTGTGTCATTTTTGTTTTATGATGCAGAATTACTTTTACAAGAACAAAAGTATAAATCTAAGGTTCATTTTATTTGATATTTTGGGAAAAATCTAGCTTTTTGTTAAGGCTCTTGCCATGAGCAATTTCTAATTTCTTCTCCTTTGGTCTAGTAGCAACAAGAATTGTTTTGCTAGTGTTAACACATACTCTGCTTCGTCACAATTCTCATTCTAAATGAGGGAAGAATTCCCTTTACTTCTAGGTGCACATTGGATAGCTGATCACACATAAAACAACACCATGTTTTCAAGGCAGCATATTTGAGGCATAATAAAAGCAATGATAATAGGATTGGCACTTGGCAGTTCTCAAAACTACTCATTTGAAGCATTTAGGCCTATTATGAAACTATAAATGCTCCAGGCATGTGTCCTCTCATAAATAAAGAGTTATCAATACTCAATATGTCCTTGGTTATTTCTAGGCAACCTTGAATGAATCTCGAGACCATAAAAGTGGAGGGCAGTTTGGTGCATTTTGGGTATCTTGTGATCAATCATCAGGGTTTTGTTGACCATAGTGGGAGCAACAAGATAACAAACACTGCGAAACGAGCAGTAGTCTCTCTTGATGAAGTGCCCAAATACTCATACAATATGTTCTTGATGTAAATCTAGGGTAAGCAACTGGTGTCCAACGTACAGTTGCAATCTTGGTAGTATTAGGTGCTTTGAACTTGATACAGAGGCGCCATAACTTGCTTGTAACTATCAAAGCTATGGTTGTTAAATAAAAATGTTGTGTTACCTTCTATCTGTATGGGAGTACCCTACAATTGTTCTGGGCACTGTTACATCAGGCCTGGGCTTTCAAATAACCTTGGGCTTGAGCAACAAGCAAAAATATCAGGGTCTGGGTGAATTTCCAAGCAATCAGGGCCTGGGAAGTCCTTTGAATTTAGAACAGTCACTTGTAGCATTTGGAGAGTCCTAGGGATAAATCATCATCATAGCAATAGATAAGTGCATCATCAAAATATGGGTAGTAAACCTATGTTCTAAACATCTTGTGATGATAAACAACATCAAGGCTATAATTGATGTTCACCTTCATACAGATCCAGGACTTTATCCTCAGTAGATCAGTGGATTGGATGGATATAGGATGCACCTGTAAGGGATGTTTATACCTTTTTGATGTAGGATATCACATTATCACTGCAATTCTAACCTCTGTAGCAGCATGCAAAACAGGAGGGTGTATTTAGTGAAATGATCCTCTGCAACTAGTGAGTTTCTGAAGCCTGAGGCATGAACAGTAAGCTAAGATTCCAAATTGCAATTCGAGGCATTTTTTGGGAGTTCTGAGCATTCTGAAGGTGGTTCTAAGAATGTTAAAGGCATGAGAGGGGTAATACAACAACATCAATCAATTATGGGCACTTAATATCTTCATTCAGCAGTAATGAGGCAAAGGATCAAATGATTGATTGCTCCGAGAGTCCATATCAGCCCCCTAAATCAACAAATACAGATGATTATTTTTCTTATCTGAGAAGGGATTGGTGGGCAGAGTTAGCTTTATTCCTCAGAGGATTAGAGAATCATGAAAATCATTGTGGAAATCTAAGGCAAGGAAAAGGTCGAAGACATCAATCCTAGCAGTTGAAGAATTTCATTTTGATCTAAGGTATGTTGACTAACATTATGTTTGAAAGTTAAGTTTGAAAGTGTGTTGGGGCTCCATCTTAAGTTTGTCAATTGGGACATCTTAAGGACTGATAGTAAAGAGCAGTATAATAATTTGTTCAGGGTGTTAAGAAAATAGTAGAGTGCTAAAGGACAGTAAGGGTGTTAAAAATACTTAGAGTTAGAATATACATAGAACAACATATTTAGTAGTAGAAACAAATGCTTTTGATCAAGAAAAGTTCCATGAGAAGAGGAACCTACACAGTCAAGACGTTTGTGGACTATATGAGTATGCTTTCATTTGCTGCAGACATTGTAACACCAATCAATCTATTCTTTAGCATTAATGAGGACCATTAACACCAATCAATCCATTCTTTAGCATTCAAGGGAGAACCATTAGTATCATTCAATTTCATTGTCTTCGTGAATTTTTCAGCTATAGATCGATGATATTTGGTGTACACCACACCTGAAAGATCTGTCAAGTGGTATGAATCCATCCTTGCTGGTGATAACCATTATATCCATTCAATTCAGTCTATAACCAATATAACCACTGAATCGAATCTATAGCCTTATGGGAGAATCATTAACACCATTCAATTTGGTTTCCTTTGGCTTAGAATCCATTGTGTAGTATGTATTCTACCTAGGTTGCTCAGAACTTATACTTAGCCCAATTGGGATTATGGTGGAACCATTTGCACTGTTCAATTTGTTTACCTTCAGCTTTGAAGTCATGAGTGGGGTATCTATTCCACCAAAATTTCCTAGAACTTCCACTAGCCCTAGCTTTTGTTGGATTTGTCTTAAAAGCCATGAGTGGGTTATCTACTCCATCAAAGTTACTGAAAACTTTCACCTGGCCCCAACCATTGTTGGTGTTATGAGAGATATGTTAACACCATTTAGTTGATTTTATTTTGGCTTAGAAGCCATGAGTGGGGTATCTTTTCTGCTACTGTTGCATGCACTTGAGCACATCCATGTTACTCGGTAGAACTTGAACCCTGGTGAGGCCCTATATCAACTACCTTGTTTCCCCAACCTGGTGAACCACTATGTTGAGGCCCTGAAATTTGTAGGAAACAACAGTAAGGGATTCTCCCCAGTCAACGTTCCCAACTAGCCCGTGACTGTTTGGAATGGGGAATCTGTCCGGTTTGCGGTCTAGCTACCATAGGTCAAAGTAAAAAAAAAAAACAAGGGCTTTACCGGTTGCGTCCCGGTCCACCATGTAATTTTGTATTTTTTGACTTAAGTATGATATGCAAGTGCCTAATTAACAATGCAGGGTGATAAATATGCGAGGAACAGTCACAATGTGATGCGCAGGTTCTTACCTCTCGTCTTAAGGCTCACAAGCATCCAAATCGCATACAACAAGAAAATAAAATAACTACCTAAACTATCCCTAGGGAGCAGGATTATCATTCATTGGTGAGTAATATATTTTGTACATGCATAATGAAAAGTTACAGATAGCTGACCCTTCTTTCAAGACACATGAACAACTGCAGATTTTTGAACAACCAGTTAGCCAATTGTTTTATGAACAACATTTATTACTCACAGTGGAAGAACATCACAAAATATACTGAAAAGCATTCAACAAGAACATAGGTTCAGGAAGTTAAACACTCTCAAAGTTAATGAAACACAGCTGAAAATGAAATAGTTCCCCTTCAACATTGTTCATTTAATCACATTCATACATTCCACATTTCGCTTTCTCCAGCAGGCAAAAGTTGCACTTTCTGATTGTAAAATGAAACAGTTCCTCTTACAAGCAAATGGGTTACAAGTTCTTCCAGGGAAAAAGTCCCTTCTAAATTCTAACTTTCAAGTATTTAAACTACAGTAGCCGATCGTTTGGGCTGCCCCCAACGTGTGACCTTCCAGTTCTTCCAACGCTCCATATTCTTCTATGTTGTCTGTATACACTTAGGAACATTTTAGTAATGGACAGACAGTCAGGTTCATGCCTTTATCATTATCGATTTTTCCTTCTGCTTCGATGGCCCTTTTAGCGATCCGGTCGGTTTCTTTTCAATCCTTGCCAAACTACTCCTTTACATCTTCATGCATCAGTTCCTTACATCCACCTGCAATTAATCCAAGTGTATTACTCATTGGGACTGTGTTATAAAATGAAACAATAGATTATACAAACTGAAACGACTATCCCACAAGAAATGGCTAGGTGCACTACCGCGGAAGTCCGAAGGATACTGACATTGGAAGCCAAAGGATTTGCCTAGCCGTAACGGTGGAAACGAGAAGGGATAAAGCTACACGCAATGCGGGCAGGAGAGGATTTAATTGGCAGTCGGATGGATTTTCACTTCGGAAGCCAAATGACTTTGAGAGCCGCAACGGTGGAAAAGAGAAGGCTAGAGCCAGGTGATGCACAGTCAAAAGTCGGACGGATTTGCACTTTGGAAACCAAATGACTTCCCCAGCCGCAACGGCAGAAGAAAAACAGCTTCGGGTACGCGGCTAAATCAGGTCAACACGCATTGGCAGTCAGGAAGATTTGGACTTCGGGTGCTAAACTACTTTGGGTTCTACAACGGCGGAAGTGAAAAAGGCTCCGGCTTCCGATCCAACAAGAATGACTCTCGATCGATATAAATATTATAAGTGTTTAGACAGCTTTAAAAATCAATAACGGCTAGAAACCTACTATACCTCCGCAACAGCAACCCATGAGAAAACAATTATCAATACTAAACTCGAATCTGCGACCAGCTGCAACATTCAAACACAAACAAATTCCGGGAACAGGCTACATATAAATCGTTAAAAATATCCAAACTTAAAACATGATCAACAATCAAGGATAAAACAACCTGAAGCAATATTCCATCATGAGGAGGGACCCAAAATTTAAGAGATTTGGGGAGAACGGTTGCAATTGCAACAATTGGCGATTACCTGGTGAACCTAGATCTTTGGGTGATTATTCTTTGTGTGATAGACTATTTAACAACAAATGCATCTATTGAATTCTTCCAGCTCTCTGGATTTCTCAAATCCTGGAAGTGTGTACCCTCACTCATTGATAATAGTCCAATTTGGGTGAGTGGAAACCAAGATTTTCAAGTCCAGATGACTCTGTTGAGGCCAGAGGATGAGTTTCATTATTACCTTTGTCTTCAGGTAGCTGATAGCTTGGACCCCACAGGATTGTAGCATATGGTAAACAAAAATATTCGTTTGTTCCTCATTCCCATGCCACTCTAGCACTTTTGTGCTTCTGGACTTTTCTCCCCTTTATATATGAGTCCTCCTGCATGCCTTTCATACTGAATCTTAATTCATGATCCTCTATCCCATAGTGTCCTTTTGTGTGAGTGGGGTACTTAAAGTTTCACCTCACGGATGGAGAGGATATTTCGGCAATTTAATACTTATGATTCAGCACCTGCTTTGATTTATGATGCTTTCATAGGAGTTTTTGACTCTTTATTTTCCTTTTGGCATTCGTTTCTTGGCATGGGATCATTTACATTTAATATACTGTTCACCTTGCTCCTTTCCATGGGTCCTCTGCTATCGCTCCTTAGAACATTTTAAGTGTGACGTGGATGAAGCCTCAACATAGTACTCCAGACTCTTCAAATCCAGTTTATTTCACAGGGGTTAAGTAGGACTTCAATGCACACAGAATTATTTGAGAAAATGACTAAAATGGAAGAAATTATTTTATACAAAACACACAGTCTGAAACCCAAAAATGTTTATCATTCCCAAACATTTTAATGTTCTCTATGCAACTGCGGGTTCATTCCCTTTATTAGAATCAAGAAAAACAAACTAAAACAAACTGTAAAACATGACTCAAAAGACAGCCAAACAGATTATTTATATACAAGACAAAAGAATTCAAGCAAACTCAGGAAAAATACGGCTTGAGGACCAAACCATTTACTGGTAAGTTCTCTTCCCATCCTTGCAGATCTTGCAACTTATAAGTAAAAGGGCCAATCTTTGCCTCTATCTGATAAGGGCCTACCCACAACTGCTGGAATTTAGTGTGCTTTCCTTTCTCATCATGGGGGTGATCCCATTTGAGGACTAAGTCTCCTAGTTCAAAGTCTTTTGTTCCAGTTTTATGCTTGTCAAACCATCTCTTAACTAACTTTTGCTATTTCTTAAAGTGTTCTCTGGCTTTAGATCTAGCCTCTTCTGCTTTCAGGAGATTATATATTCTTATTTGCAAAACTTCATCATCCGACCCCCTAGACTCTTGAGCTAGTTTGGAAGATGGGAGCATGATATTGGGAGGAAGGATGGCTTCTTTACCATAGACAAGGGTATATGGAGACACTCCAATCACATACTTGGGGGTGACCCTATCGACCCAAAGGGCATTTGGGAATGCTGAGTGCCAACTCCTCTAGTTTTCTACCACAGTCTTCTTTAAAATTCTTATCATATTTTTGTTGGAGGATTCAACCAAGCCATTTTATTGTGGATAGTAATTAGCATAATAATGCAATTTTATCCCTTTATCATGAGCAAAAGCAGTCAATTTAATTGATGAAAAGTACTTAGGATTATCAAAAACTAACGAAATTGGAACTCCAAATCTGGTCATGATGTGGTCTTGTAGGAAGCTGATGACCTCGTCTTCATTTATCTTGCGTAGTGGGATGGCTTCGACCCAGTAAGTGAAATAATCAGTAGTGGTCAGAATGTACTTGTGCTGCAAAGAGGAATTCGGTTTTATTTCTCCAATAATATCTAGTCCCCATTGCTCGAATGGCTCCATGATCATCACAGGCTTTAGAGGTGCTGCTGCTTTAGGCTGTCTCCCACTACACCTTTGGCAAATATCACACTTCCTGACATGTGCGTGTGCATTTCTAAAGAGTGTAGGCCAATAGTAACCTGCCTTGAGGATTTTGTGGGATGTAGTATCCCCTGAATAAGGTCCTCGAATAGGACCGTCCTGCAATTTTGCCATCACTTTCTTCGCATCTTCCTTTTCTAAGCATGTGAGAAGAACCCCGTCATAATTCTTTCTGAATAATACTCCTTCAACAAGTTGATATGCGGATGATTTAAGATGCAGCGCTCTCCTTTTCTTGGAATTCCAATGTTCTGGCAACAGTCCTACCTGAAAGTAATGCACAAGGTCTCTATACCAAGACTCGGGAGCTGTAAACAAAGGACATACCTCCATTATGTGTAATTCGGCTTCATCTTCCTAGGCATGTTCTTCATTTTTCCCATTTTCAATCATCTGTTTGCACAACCCTTGTCCTTTAACTATCGATGCTGGCTTGAATTCAAGGTCGTATTCTTGAAGAGTTGTTACCCAGTTGCCTCTTCTTTCTCCTAACTCTTTTTGTATAAGAAGAGACCTTACAGCGGGGTAGGGGATGATCACCTTGGTCCTAATTTTTAAAATATAAGGCCTGAACTGCTTTACTGCTTTGAATACCGTGTAATATTATTTATCCACAGCTGGGTAATTCAATTCGCCCCCCTATAGACCAGTACTCATAAAGGATATTGGGAATTCATCCCCCCCATCTTCCTTTTGGGTGAGCACAGCTGCTAGTGAATCATCGGATGCGAAGGTATACAAGATAAAATCTTTGTCAAAATTTGGGCTTTTCAAGGAGGGTGCATGTGCAACAACAGTTTTGATTTTGATGAATGCGCTCTTCTCAATTTCAGTCCACTTCAATAGTGCATTTTGCTTTACCATCTGCTGCAATGACTTGACAATCTGAGCAAAATCAGGCACAAACCTTCGCACAAAATTTATCGTTTCCATAAATGATTGCATCCCCTTTTTATTATGGGGCAAGGGAATTTGTTCAATAGCTTTAATTATTTCTGGATCTATAGAGATTCCTTTTTTCGAAACTATGTGACCCAGCAACTTGCCCTCCATGATAGCGAACACACACTTCTTAGGATTGAGTGAGATGCCGTATAATTTCTGACAGCGTTCGAAAATTTGCCTTAAGTGAAACGCGTGCTCTTTTCTTCGCTTCGAGAATATTGTAATATCGTTAAGGTATACTACAGCACTTCGGCCAATCAATCCGTGGAAAGCTATGTCCATAGCTCTCTAAAAGGTTGCTCTAGCATTTATAAGCCCAAAGGGAATTTTCCTGTAGGCGAAGGTTCCCTATTTTGTCCGGAATGTTGTCTTTAATCTGTCTTCTTCGGCTACTAATACTTGATTGTAGCCAAAGAAACCATCTAATAATGAAAACAGTTCAGAGCCAGAGACCATTTGTAGCAATTGCTCCATGGGTGGAACATGATAGTTATCTTTTTCTGATGCATGGTTTAAGTTCCTGAAATCCAAGCAGAGTCTAATCTCTCTAGATTTTTTTCTTACTGGTACCAGGTTTGATACCCACTCAGATTGTTTGACTTTGAAAATGATTCTAGCATCCAATAATTTCTTCACTTCACTCTGAATTAGTGGTTCCAATTTTGGATGCATTTTTCTTAACGGTTGCTGATATGGCATGAATCCTGCTTTAATGGGGACGATATGCTTAATGATGCTGGTGTCGTATGTTTTCAAATCTTCGTACATCCATGCGAAAACATCTTTATATTGTTTAAATAGACTGATGAATTTGTCTCTTTTTGCTGGTGAACAACACTTGCTAAGATTCACAAATTTGGGATTTGTCTCAGTCCCTAAATTTATCAGCTCGAACTGTAGAGATGAGCTGTGGGTCTTCACATTGGCTGGTCTTCTGAACTTTTCGTTTAAATCAAACATTTTTTCTAACGTTCTGACACCTTTAGGAATAAAATTGTCATATTTCATTTCTTCCTGATGTTCCTCATCATCTATAATGGCTCCTTTAAAGACCTCGTCATTTGTCAAGCATTCTATTATTTGCTGATCATCGTGGAACACTCGCAAGTTGGTGATCATATCCGGTACTGAGGGCCTGAAAAGCAGTTCGACAGAACATCGATTATTAGTGGGTACGAGCCTAGCGGCTGATGTGGCCAACAGGTCAGCTGCTGCGTTTTTAATTCTTGGAATTGAAATAATGTTGAATACATTAAGTAGGTCCCATACCTCATTTTGGTAAGCTTTCAAGTGAGGGGAAACACAATGTATTTGATTCCATATTTGTTTCACAATAATTTCGTAATCCCCAAATTTTTTTAGATTACTTACCTTTAATTCAATCCCTTTCTTTAGTCCTTGCACCAGTGCTTCGTACTCAGCTGTATTATTAGTGCAATCAAACTCTAATCTACATGAAAGAAAATGTTTATTCTTATGGGGGTCAATCAAGACACAGCCAGCCCCTGACCCCTCTAATGTCTTAGAGCCATCAAAAAACAAAGTCCAAAAATCACTAACTACTGAAGGTGAATCTACTCCTACTGCTAAGCTTACTATATTACAGTAAATCTCATCAGCCTGTGAGAATCGAAGGAGATCAGGCTGGGTGTCAGATGCGTTGCTAGCTTCTTCCGCTTGATAATTCCCTGGTTCCAACTCAATAAAATAGTTTCTCAATACAGCATCCACTGGTACATTCTTCTCCTCCAGCTGAGTAACATTGTACTTCATGTGAGGCTCTCTTAGAATCTTAATTTGGTTTGGACTCCCTTTTTATGGCAACCAAAGATGGGACCAATATGAGGTGAAATATCCATTTAATTTAGCCGACCAATCTCTGCTCAAGACAAGACCGTAAGCATCTGGTATATTAGCCACCACGATGTTAATAACTTGGCATACTTTGTCATTAGATTCCAGACGGACTAGGACATCTTCCATCTCACCAATTACCTTTACATCTGTTCTGTCCAATTGAACCACCCTCCACATGGATGGCTTGGGCCGCCCATTGATATTTTTACAGATTGATATGGGCATAACATTAACCGATGCCCCTGAGTCTACCAAGCAATTATGTACATTATGATTGAAAATTTTGAACGTGAGGAGGAAGGGTGGATGTTTGCTTTTAGACTTACCTCCAACGCTGGTTTCTTCGATTTCTTCTTCTTCCTGAGGTTGATTGTCAGCGGGAAGCTTCTCATCCGATGCTTCAAGTGCTTTCAACAGTATTTCTTTCTGTTGCGGCACTTTACACATTTCGAATAGTGGAACATTCACTTTTACCTTCTTTAAATCCTCCACTATGTCATAATCCATCGGCTGCTCAATGGGGTGAGGTTTATCAGCATTCATCTTTCCTTCATTTAGCCTATCCAACGTATCATTCTGCTTCGGATATTGGCTCGTAATAGTGAATTCTGGAATCTTATCGGCCAAGGATTTATTTTGAAATCTCTTTACATTTCTTTGCAGCCTTTTAATCTTTGGTAAAATGAGATTGTTTTCTTTAATTGGCCCTTGGCTCCTTGTTGCCACATTGGTTTCCATGACGTCCTTGTAGCTCTGATTCTCTTCCTCTTCAGCATCAAATAATGAAACAGAATCCCACAAAGCGATGGTTTCCTCTTCTTGTTCCTTTGTTGACGTAGTCTTCTCTTTTCTCTCTTCATCTCCATCTTCTGTTAATCTAGAATCTAGCAGCTGATTCATGACCAATGTCATTGAATTTATCCATTGAGGACAATTCTTTTTAGAGTGTGGCTGTTGGTGGAAAGTGCAAAATTTGTCCATGCCTACCTCTGTTAAATTCATAGATGCAGTATTGTGAGGAGGAGGTTGAGACTGATGGTTGTCCTTTCTTTTCTTATAATATGGCTTATAAAACTTTTGTGTTTCCTTCTCTTTCTCCAAATCTATGATTTTGTTGGAAAGATTCTGCATCATTTTGGCCATATTTTCCAAATCTGGTGACTTTTCTTCCTTAGGCTTAGTAAACAATAAAGCTTTCCTTCCTGTACCTCTCTCTCCTGACTGTTCTGGATAATATTCAATACTTTCTCTTTCAGCTTCCACTACCTTTGCCTCTTCATAGGTTTCTGTCAAAGTAGGCTTGGCCCTACCTTTGGCAAACATGGCCAAATCAGGGCCTAAAGCTGAAGTATAATATTCAATCAGAGCTTTGTCTGAAGGTTTATTTGTTTCAAAAAAAATCTTAAGATAGGCCGCAAACCATTGTGTGAAACTGTACACCTTTTCTTTTCTTTCTTTATTCAATGCGCACAGCCCTTTCATGAGAGCTGCATGAGTTTTCTGAGTTGCATACTTACTTCTGAAAATTCTTTTGAAGGTATCCCAATCAGGGATAGAGTTAGCAGGAAATCCAAAGTACCATGATGCCGCAACTCCTTTAAGTGTATGCGGGAACAATCTACAGACTACATCTTCATGCTCCCCGGCCCTTAATCCTTCAATTGCCAAGTAAAAACTTTGTAGATGATCATCTACTAGTATTTTCTCATTTGGGTCGAACTTGGGCAGCATCTTGTCAAAGGCTTGAGGTAGGTCATGTAATGGAGGTGTCAGGTTTAATGGTGATCTGGCTCCAAGTAGGTGGTGGATTAGGTGGGTTAGGTGGTGGATTAGCATTTACTCCTGCCATGAGTCTAGGTGGAGAGTGAGGAGGCGAGCCAATAGGAGTGCGATTAGGGGAACTGTGAGGGGTATCTGGGCCTTCTTGGTTCAAAGGTAGTGCAACTTCCTGTAAGGTTGTTTGTACAAGTTATTCCCATTCTCCAACCAACACTGAGTCTTCTGCTACAGGGCGATATTTCTTTTTATACTCTCTTCTGGGCAATTCAGGGATGATTGGCAATCCTCCAATCTTCTTTACAGATGCCCTGGTGTGTCTTCTCAGATCATTAATAATTTCGTTGCCAATAGAATATAGATGTTCTCTTTCTTCCGGAATTGGATTATGAAACCCACTACTTTCAGAACTGTTACCGATGGAATAATCTCGGGAAAACGGGTTTCCTCGGCCAGCCATACACTGGTGGCCCTCCTTCTAGCGCTAGAACTGTTGAGGCCCCGAAATTCGCAGGCAACAACAGTAAGGGATTCTCCCCAGTCAACATTCCCAACTAGCCCGTGACTATTTGGAATGGGGAATCTGTCCGGTTTGCGATCCAGCTACTGTAGGTCAAAGTAAAAAAAAAAAAACAAGGGATTTACTGGTTGCAGCTTGGTCCACCGTGTAATTTTGTATTTTTTGACTTAAGTATGATATGCAAGTGCCTAATTAACAATGCAGGGTGATAAATATGCAAGGAACAGTCACAATGTGATGCGCAGGTTCTTACGTCTCGTCTTAAGGCTCACAAGCATCCAAATCGCATACAACAAGAAAATAAACTGACTACCTAAACTATCCCTAGGGAGCAGGATTATCATTCATTGGTGAGTAATATATTTTGTACATGCATAATGAAAATTTACAGATAGCTGACCCTTCTTTCAAGACACATGAACAATTGCAAATTTTTGAACAACCAGTAGGCCAATTGTTTTATGAACAACATTTATTACTCACAGTGGAAGAACATCACAAAATATAATGAAAAGCATTCAACAAGAACGTAGGTTCAGGAAGTTAAACATTCTCACAGTTAATGAAACACAGCTGAAAATGAAATAGTTCCCCTTCAACAATGTTCATTTAATCACATTCATACATTCCACATTTCGCTTTCTCCAGCAGGCAAAAGTTGTAGTTTCTGATTGTAAAACGAAATAGTTCCTCTTACAAGCAAATGGGTTACAAGTTCTTCCAGGAAAAAGTCCCTTCTAAATTTTAACTTTCAAGTATTTAAACTACAGCAGCTGATCGTTTGGGATGCCCCCAACGTGTGACCTTCCAGTTCTTCCAACGCTCCATATTCTTCTATGTTGTCTGTATACACTTAGGAACGTTTTAGTAACGGACAGACAGTCAGGTTCATGCCTTTATCATTATCGAGTTTGCCTTCTGCTTCGATGGCCCTTTTAGCGATCCGGTTGGTTTCTTTTCAATCCTTGCCAAACTGCTCCTTTACGTCTTCGCGCATCAATTCCTTATGTCCACCTGCAATTAATCCAAGTGTATTACTCATTGGGACTACGTTATAAAATGAAACAACAGATTATACAAACTAAAACGGATATCCCACAAGAAATGGCCAAGTGCACTACCGCGGAATTCGGAAGGATACTGACGTCGGAAGCCAAAGGCTTTGCCTAGCTGTAACAGCGGAAACGAGAAGGGATAAAGCTATGCGCAACGCAGGCAGGAGAGGCTTTAATCGGCAGTCGGATGGATTTGCACTTCAGAAGCCAAATGAATTTGAGAGCCGCAACGGCGAAAAAGAGAAGGCTAGAGCCACACGATGCACAGTCGGAAGTCGGATGGATTTGCACTTCGGAAACCAAATGACTTCCCCAACCGCAACGGCGGAAGAAAAACGGGTTCGAGTACGCGGCTAAATAAGGTCAACACGCATCAACAGTAGGGAAGATTTGGACTTAGGGTGCTAAACTACTCTGGGTTCCGCAACGACAGAAGCGGAAAAGGATCCGGCTTCCGATCCAACAAGAATGACTCCCGATCAATATAAAGATTCTAAGTGTTTAGACAGCTTTAAAAATCAATTACGGCCAGAAACCTACTATACCTCTGCAACGACGACCCATAAGAGAACAATTATCAATACTAAAATCGACTCTATGACCCCCTGCAACATTTAAACACAAACAAATTCCGAAAACAGGCTACATATAAATCGTTAAAAATATCCAAACTCAAAACATGATCAACAATCAAGGATAAAACAACCTGAAGCAATATTCCATCATGAGGAGGGGCCCAAAATTTAAGAGATTTGGGGAGAACGGTTGCAGCTGCAACAAACTATCAAAACAACAAGACCCTATTGATATAACTCCATTTTAACAATGCAACGTATCATTATAAAATTTGGGGCAGACAAATATAAGGACCCAGGTTTCTCAGGAGCTTGCAGTACAAGTGTGTTGTTGAAGCTAGTAACATAGCAGAGTTGATCAAATCCAACTATGGAAGGACAATCTGGACCCAATTATATCTATAACGATCTGGTAATGAACACCTAATTATTTCAGATCCTAATGAAAGTTTTCAACTCATTCTTGTGGTTATTGTCGCAGATAGTATCCAGATATCGGAATTGTTTCTATTAGTTTTTACTAACAGTTTGCTGTCAGCTTTTAGATAAAGCTTATGCATTGTTCTGATGTTTTTTATGTTAACTATATGGTGTTTGATAAGCATGTTGATGATCACCATATTAACCTTTGAATTATTGTGGCCCTACCCCTTTTATCTGGACTTCCATGGGGATTTTGAGGATGAAGTATCCAATCTCACACTCTATGATGAGGGCCTTTATTTAGGATGTTCTTATCAATATTTTGTTTTGATCCTTCTATGTCATTATTTGAGTCAAATGTCTTGTAGGATGCAGGCATGCTGAGAAAATATACTCTCATAAAAAACAATCAATATCTTCCCCAATATTTCAAAAATATTCTGGTCTTCCTTGAGCATATTTCAAACATAGTTCTAATCTAGTGCACATTTTGTTTGTTTGGCATGCACGATAATTGTAAATTAAGAATTTTCCCCTCATCTCTGGTCAATTCAAACATATTTTGCTTTAAATCTTCGTTTAGGGTTAGAATGGTAATTCTAGATTTTGACTCTCAGAATGCAAAATTTTCACCTTACTATTTTCAAATTTTCATGCACCAGGGTTCAAATTTTAACTCATTAGGTTAGCATTGCAGGATATTGCTTTCCATTTTTGGTGTTTTTGCTCATTGCAAACACTCTGTTCTTTGGATGCTAATTGGAGTCTATGGCATTCTCTTGTCATATATTTTATGTTCTAGAAACAACATTTGAAAGATTTTGGAGATCATGACAAGAGTATTGCAACACTTCTAACCATTAAAAAGTCTTGGTGATAGTGGTGTAGATGACCTTACTTAACATTAAGATTATAATTTTTCAAAGCATTAAAAGGACTCACTTTTAGTGGTATAAATGACAATTATGATTTTTCAAAGCATTAAAAGACTCGGTGCCTTTGGTATATATGGTAGTTGTGATATATCAAAGCATTTAAAGGACTCCATGCCAATGGTATAAATGAAATACTATTATTGAACGTAACCTTTCCTTTATGATAGCTACTTCTTTTCAGTTTGCTTGTATTGAATCTATCCTAGTTAGTAATCGTGTGCTTTTTTTTCTCTTTGGATGTTTTTTTTATCATTTTATGCTATGGTAAACTCAATTACCCTTAAGGCTCACAATTTCAGCTTTGAGACTCCATTACCCTTGTTACTGTAAAAGTTTTCATTTTCCTTTATATTTCTCGTTTTATCCTTTTACTTTTTATTTTATTTTATATTAACATGAATGGTTTCAAGATGTTTGAGAGGGATTACAATTTCATTGGACTTCATATGAAGAAAATATAATTTCACATCCCATCCGAAATTCATCAAATTCAACAATTTTTCAGGATTTTCAACATTTTAGGATGGAATTCTATAAATGATCTGTTCTTCATAACCTTTGCTTGGTATGCCCTTGTTAGCAAGACACATCCACTTAGGGATGAAACTACCATCTAGGCATATTGACCAATATGTTCCAAAAACCACCTCTATGCTAGCCAATTTGATAGAAGAATTGGACAGTGTTTATTGAACCATAGTTGAATTGTTGAACTTGGTATTATTTGATGGATTTCAAACTATTAGAAGTTTTAATTTATGTTTCAGTTTTTTTAGACAAATTTCAAGTGCCAAATTTTATATTATCTAATTTGATAAGATGTATAAACTATTATTTTGTAGATTTTATGGATGTAAACTTAATTTTCAACACATTTCTTTTGTATTTTGACTTTTGTTTCTACTTGCTGAATTTCATTAAGTCTTCAGAAAAGTTTTGCTCTGTCCCAGGTGTTAGTTTTTATAACTCGAAAGTGTCCTCTAGCCATGGCACACATGTTACAGACATGGGTGTACATCACCATTGCAGCTGCAGTTAGTACAACTTCTGTTAGGGAAAAGTTTTCAGTCCTGTACGACACATTGATTATGGAAGACAATATTGTGTTATAAAGGGACTAATAGTTCTAATTTTTGTAGTCTAGATTTAGCAGTTTGCTTTCCCAGTTTTAGGAAAAGTAGTTTTTCTAGAATTAGTCACTTTTTTGCTTTTGAGATGACTTTTCAGATTTATGTAAGTACTGTTTTTAGGTTTCTTTTGTCTAGCTTTAGATAAAGTGTAAGAGGGGAACTTAGTCTTAGGTAGCAGGTGTAGATTTGAAGGAGGTTGTTCTTCTTGCTAGAGCACTCCATTAAAGACAATCTCTTCATGTAGGTTGAGGATTCTAATCCCAATGTCAAAAATAGACAAAGGGTTGGAAACTGATTCAAGCACTGGATCTGCTTTATTGTAAACTGTAGATGACCTTCTTGTGCTATATAAGAGGGCTCAGGGTAGCGTTTAAGAAATCAGTGTTTTAATTCAGTTCATAGTGAAGAAGTAGGGTTTATCTAAAGTAGTGTATTCAGTTTTATGCAAAAATAAATAGTGATGTGATTTGGGATAGACTTGTGAGAATTCTATTATGTATTTTCTAAAGTATGAGTTTTAGTTTCTAGCATTCAAAGATAGAAGTTTTGATAGGTTGCAAAGGTTAAAGTTACCTAGGGGTTTAGGGGATTCTTTGAATACATAATATGTTGCCATGGTCTAGAAAACTAACATTGTAGAATGCATGTGAGGTATCATGTTAATATACCAGGTAGAAATACAAAGGGGTATAAAAAATGTAAATGAAAAAATGGATACATGCAATATATAGTGAAAATAGGGGTTTTTTTAAATTGGGAAGGCATATTGGGAGGGGGTTAAAAAAATGATTTTGGGAGGTATTTTCCAATATTTTTTGAAAATAGGGGTATTGTTTCATATGCCATGAACGAACGTGTTATGGCATGGTCTCACTAAGTGAAGACCCCGTGGTTCCAACCAGGGTAGAGTTCCAATCGGGGCAGGGTTCCTTCCGATAAAGTTCATGCATTGTCGAACATATTGAGTTAGCGGATATTTATATATTTGGATTCTCAAGGAGGCATAGTTCCATCTAGGGGCAAGGTTCCAGTCAAAGCAGAGTTCTAGCAGGGCAGAGTTCCTATCGGAGTAGAGTTCTATCGGGGCATAGTTCCAGCCGGGGCAAAGTTCCGGCCATGCAGAATTCCAATCGAGGCAGAGTTCCAACAAGGGCAGGGTTGCTGTGAGGTATGAGTTCCTTCTGATAAAGTTCATGCATTGTCAAACGTACTTGTCAAAACCCCAAAATTTTCGAAAAATTTAAAATTTTCAAAATACAGATAAATTTTATAAATGCAGTCAACTAATTGTTTAATTAGTTATATGTTAATGAATTCATTATCTGAAATTATCTATTTGACTATATTTATCTTAAAGAACAATTCTTTTCCAGTTTACTGACTTGTTTTTCTTTGCAACCACAAGGTGGAACTATCATGATGTTCTGGGTTTACTTAGCTTTCGATCTAACGCAAAAAGTTTTCCTGCTCTTACAGACTTACAGGTAATAAGTTCGGGTGCTGCTTATCCATAATTTTTAAAGCATTCAGATAGGTTCACCGCACAATAATAGCTCAGTAAATATTATAAATGTTATTCAAATTCATGTGCCTTATGAGGTAAAATCTTTAAGTCATTATTCTTTTTAAAGATGTCGTGGAATTACAAGATCCAATTCTATCCGTATTAATGGTAGTTACTCTCTTCCTATAGTTGTAGTTTGTAGTTTTTACTGAGTACCAATTTCTGTGATGTTTACCAAAGTTTATCATGGTTGTCGTATGTGCACGTCTTAAATATTTCTTTACAAGCAAGTTAAAAAGATGGAAAAAATGTTACAATAAGAGTCTATTATAAATCTATACCATGTACGTTAGATTAGAATTGATTACTCCATGGAATATGAAAGTAATGCACAGCACTAAAAAGTCTTTATACCTTGTTCTAACTTCTAAATCCTTTATAGTTTGACTGGATTACCTATTCAATACAAGCTGATATCTATTAGACTAAGTTAGTATGAAAGAACTATGTTCTTCTACATACAACTTATGCATGTAAATATAATCCAGTTATGGTTATTAGTTCATATAAGATCATCTAAGGTTAATCCTGAAGGATACTGTAATGTTTAACTTCTTTTGTTTGCAACTCAAAAGTTTATAAAATATATAATTACACCAATGTACAGCTAGAATAATCCTAGCAAGAGGGACATCTTATTAAAAGAGGGTTTCACTAAATCCTTATTCAAACATTACGAGACATAACCTTTGATGGAATTATAACCATTAAAGGAATGAATAATGTGTTATTATTATTATGGGTAATATTATTGTCCCTGTCTATGATTAGCTTTAGGGTATAATTTTTTGTTTTAAAGAATCTTTTGTTAATGGATTAGTGGCATAACCTTTGCCATTACCATGCCATTACCACGATAGTTTTGTTATTAGTTTATTTTGCAAAACATAAAAAAATGGTTATGAGGAAGACCTCGCCATAGTGAACACTAAGTTTAACCTTGATCCAAGAATTATAAACGTTGGTTGAATAATTATCAAAGTTGTAAAGTGATAGATCGTAATGCTCTCCACGACTTGGATGATTGATAAAACATATTTTTAGTACTAAAAAATTTCTTTGCTTCCATGCAATCGTCTATAATAGGTTGACTTTGGAGTAATGACTATGGTAGAACCTTCGCAATCAGCAAGAATGATTGGCATTCTTGTCCTCTTGTGATTTATCATCACAACTATGGAAAAATACCCACAGTGTGTAAATAATTTGCATGGAGATGTGGCTTAACCGTGGCCAAGCGTCGTAAGGTTATAAGGGCGATCTAGAACCCTAGTTTGGAATTCTCTCCGTTGCCTTTGGGCCCTCTGGCTGCTCTGCTACCATGATTTTTTCTGCACTGTCGTTGCATTTGAAGTCGGTAGTCTCCCTGCTTGTTGTTTCTCCTCGAAGCTTGTCCTGAGCATTTAATGAAGAGTTTACTATTTTGAAACTGTTTTTTGCTTGGGTCGTATGTTGGTGGTTCTTTCTGCAGGGTTTCATGCTCCTCATGGCTTGCTTCTTTCATAAATATATTTAGTTTGCAAGTGTCTTTTGTTCTCTGGATCACTAGTGAGCGTTGTGACTTCCCCATTTAAGTTCTGGGTTGGCATTGGGATTTCGTCGCTGGGTGGTTTCCTGGGTTGGAACCGTGATAGCTCCAATGCTTTCTTGTTTGGCTTACTACTCTTGCACTCAGTCGATGTGGCTGTTGACTCTATTAGTAAACTCCTTTTACCTTTTACAGCAATGAAGGCTTTCCTTCTCCTCGCAATGGTGGTTGCCTTACTGTTCGTGGGTGGTTGCGCATCAATATTATTCTAGGTAAGAATTTCTTATTTTAACTTCATTAATGTGTAGTTTTAAGTTCAATGCATAGTTGTCTGTTTTTAAAATATGAAACTAACATTATCGCTTCTTTGTTGACCATAGGTGTCGGCCCTCCTCTCTGCATGGTTGGTGCAAGGCTGAGGCAGCAGTTGCTGGTTCACGGGTAAGCCTGGTTTAACCATGGCATTTCCTCCTTGTTTGGTCCCTTTGGGACATTTTTGGGTTGGTGCGTTGTGGCCTACAACCCTTGCGGTTTCGGTTTACCCTATTACTTGGTATGTTGTTTTTAATGGATGATGAGACCCTTTCATTATGCGGGGTTCTCCGGCTCTGGCCGTGACTGTAAATGTTGGTTTTTATTACGGTTACTGTTTATATGTAAATATAAATGATGGAAAGGTTGTAAAAGCCTCACTTTGTGGATTTTGTTTAAGGCCGTGAGCTCATACACTGTATTAGACTCTTTAAGTTTTGTTAACTCTATTGTATATTTTAATGTTAGTAGGGTTCGACCCTAAATCGAAAAGTATTTAAGTGTATACTGTTTCTTTTGAGAAAAGAACATCTTTTATTTATAATTGTGCTTCTGTAAATTATTGGGTTATTACTTAAGTTGTAAACTATTTGGTTAACTCGGTAAATCGAGCATACTGTTACTCTTTTGGTTTACTTCCCTGCGCGTTAATGTAAAAGAGTTTTACTCTGTATTATTATTTAATTTTCCATTGCTAGGGTTTTCTATACATGATTTTTATATTAGATTACTTCATTATAAAAGAATTTATAAAAGTCGTTAAATAACTTTTAACCTTCAGAATAGAAGGTCTTTATGTTTTTAATGAAGTACTTATGTAACTATCCATTACATCCTTTGAGTACAGATATTATATTCTGTTTACTGTTTACTATAATGGAATAAAACATTACTTAATCTACATATTAATATTGTTCTTATAATTATATATTTGTTAGCTTTGTTCTTTGTTTATTTATAATCATAGAATAAGATAGTGTTTTATAATTATGTTCTTATACTTACTGTACCAAATAATTTATAGAAGTACTCTCTGTAATCTATATTGTCTTGTTCATGTTACAAAGTTAATAATTATAAAATAAAAGAATAAGAACTAACTATGTTCTGCATTTGTTAACATCTTATTAAAAGGTATAGGTTGGTAGTTGTAAATTTTTGTTTATGCTTAGCTAGATAGATCAGAATGAATGACTAATTTACATTACTATTCATAAGTAAAATCTGATACCTACTAGATTATTTGTAGAAGTAAATCAAGATTCTAGCTATTCTTTCTTTCAATTTGATTATTATACATCCAGTAGTTAATTAACCTAAACTGGAAAGAAGTAAACCGTAAAGTTGTAAAGCATTTTTATTTAGCTTAACCTACTCTAGTTTGACTATTATACTCTTTTCTTGAATTCAAATAAGCAATAAGATTACTGAAGGTAACTACGGTATCAAGAACTGTTTTATGTACCCACAGATACTACTATCAGTAAATAATATAGCTTCTTTCTTTGTTTCTAATAAACTGACAGTCTCAGTCCAGGTTTAACACTACTCTTGGTACAAAAGATATTTCTTTTGATCACAAAATAAAAGGAAATATTCTGAAATTCAACTAACATCTTATTCTACATTTTCATCATACTATCTTTATTTATATAGTTTCACCACCTATGCTGGAGTACGATCTGGATCACTCCAGATGAGGAAAAACACAGGTGGGGTTTTTGTTTCTCATCAAAATGATTCTATTACTAAACAAACTAAGAATAATTTCATTACTAAACCATCTAAGTCTTTACTTCATCAGCTACAATGCATCATTCAATCACACACAGATAATACACAAAAAATAATAAATAACAGAACCTGTTCTTTGAGCTTGGACGGCAACAGCAATGGGAGGCCGTTCCTCCCTACCAACTCCTAGAGAGCGCTCAAACAGTGACTCCTCAGGACCCCCGAGCTTGCTTTGGTCTCCCTGGCTAGAACTAGGTGCAGCAAATGATAAAGTACTAGTCTTAAGACTCAATACCAATCCTGAACTTATCAGTAAATTCTCTCAGCTAGCAAGCTGTATCAGACCAAGTTACTATAGATTATCTCTCAAAACACCTTCCTTACAGTTTTTCCTTTTTCCCCAATGAATTCCTTGAAGTGCATTCCTCCTGAATGATTCTTCTCCTGGAAAATATCTGAGCAACCTCAGCTCTATTCATTGGGTACTTTTAAAAGATTTCCTAGGTCTTTTTGGGTTAGTTGTCATTTATTGAGCCACCTGCTCTGATCCCACTTTCTTGGGGGATCATGACACCAAATGTAGGGAATTTGCCACCTGCAACATAGGAAGTGTTTGAGAATCCTACTACTTGTATTTTGCTCTCCACCTAGTTCCTTCCACTAGTTTGACCAGTAACACTTTTATTAACAGCTCTCGCAAGCTGTTGTCTCCAGTTTTTATTTACTAAAAATAAAATATTCAGAATTACATTCCACATCTTTTGACTCTACTGAATCATTAGTTCCTACTTAGCATTAAATTTAACATAATGTCCATTAAATTTAACATAATGTGTTAGCAATCAAATTAAAACAATTAACATTATTTTACAAAATTGGGGTATGTGACATACACACTCCCTTAAAATGTAACATTGTCCTCGATGTTACTTATTCTTCATCCTCTGCAGTCCCCTGGAATAGATTCGGGTATGCCTCCCGCATCTTACTTTCTAGTTCCCAGGTGTTCTCTTCAGGACTAAGGTGCTTTCGTTGCACCTTCACCTGTGCAATGGTGCAGTTCCGCAGTGTAATTGCCCTCCTCCCAAGGATATAGTCTGGTTCCACCAGAATTTCTCCTTCTGGTTCCACCTGTACAACATTCCAATCAACCACATGAGTAGCATCATGAACATACTTTTTCAAAATAGAGATATGAAAAACATTATGTACTTTCAAGTTAGGTGGTAATGCTAGTTGGTAAGCAACTTGACTAATTCTAGATAAAATTTCAAATGGACCACAGTAACGTGGTTCTAACTTTGCACAACTCCCCAATCTTAGAGAGATTTTCTTTGGCCTTACCTTTATAAATACATGCTCACCTACCTGGAACTCCTTAGGAGTTCTTTTCAAGTCCTCTTGACTCTTTTGCCGATCCTGTGCCACCTTCAAATTTCCCTGCACTTGTTTCAC
Source organism: Pseudotsuga menziesii (assembly GCA_001517045.1). Taxonomy (NCBI): domain Eukaryota; kingdom Viridiplantae; phylum Streptophyta; class Pinopsida; order Pinales; family Pinaceae; genus Pseudotsuga; species Pseudotsuga menziesii. Next base: position 250,694 of record LPNX011084391.1, read on the forward strand.
AATTTTCTCCATTTCCTTCAATAATTCTGGTCCTAACACCAATTTATCTACTGGATTATTCCAAGAGATAGGAGTGTTGCATTTACATCCATACAAAATTTCAAATAGACTAAATTTAGCTGATGACTAATAGTTATTATTAAATGGGAACTTTGCTAAATGTAAGTAGTCTTCCCACTTACCTAGATGATCTTTCACATACATCCTTAATAAATCCTCCAACACCTAATTCACTCTTTCAGTCTGTCCATCTGTTTGAGGATGGAAGGAGGTACTGAAATTCAATGTTGTATTTAATCCTTTAAACAAGGACTTCCAAAAATTTCCTGTAAATTTAGGATCCCTGTCTGAAATTATAACTTTCGGTACTCCATGTAACTGAAAATTTTTCTTTAAGAAGATATCATCTATATTGGCAGCCTTGTAAGTAGTTTTAACAAGAATAAAATGTGCTGTCTTGCTTAACTTGTCAACCACCACCATAATAAAGTCATTTTGATTCTGATTTCTGGGCAGTTTAGTAATAAAATCCAAGCTAATCACTTCCCATTTCCAGCTAGGAATAGGTAAAGGTTGTAGCAAACCGGCTGGGTGTTGATGTTTGGTTTTCACCTGTTGACAATCTAAACGCCTAGCAATGTACTCAGCTACCTCAGATTTCATGTTTGGCCAAAAATATTCTTTTCTTAGCATGGTTACAGTCTTTTGATAACCTGGGTGTCCTGAATATGGTGTTTTATGGACTTCGTCCAGAATTAACAACTTAACCTTAGGCACATTAGGCACATACAGTTTATCTTTAAATAATAAAAATCCATTTTCGTTTAAACTATAACCTTTTATTAAGCTTTCTGTAGGTTCTTCCTTAGCTGTAATTTGCAATTTCTGATAATCTTCGTCTTGCTTTACCCCTTCTTTATGCTGTTCATTTAAATCAGAAGCATAAGTGCTAATTGCTGATGTAAAGTTCAATTTTGCGTTTCTGCTTAATGCATCAGCCACCTTATTTTCCTTACCCTTTATGTGTTGGATTTCAAAATAATATTCACTCAAAAAGGCTAACCACCTTTCTTGTCTTGCATTTAAATTAGGTTGATCTAGAAGATATTTCAGTCCTTTATTATCAGTCAATAAAATAAATTTCCTGCCTATTAAATGATTTCCCCACATTTTTAAGGCGTGTATAACAACCGCAAGTTCTAGATCATAAGTCATGAAATTATTTTCGTAAATTTTTAACTTCCTAGACTCATAGGCAATGACATGCCCATCTTGAGTTAGAACACCACCTAAGCCATCATTACAAGCATCAGTGCATACTACAAAGTCCTTATTAGGATCCGCTATTCTTAGAATAGGTGCACTAGTTAATAAGGTTTTTAATTTCTTAAAACTTTCTTCACATTTTGAGTTCCAATCAAATTTCTTGCCTTTCTTTTGCAAGGAAGTGATCAGATTTCCTATTTTTGAGAAGCCTTCAATGAATCTTCAGTAATAACTGGTAATTCCCATGAACGACCTCACATCCGTTACATCTTTAGGAACCGGCCAATCTTTGATTGCCCGAATCTTTTCAGGATCGACTGAAATTGCTTCCTTAGTCACTACGTGACCTAAGTACTGGATTTCATCCTTAAAGAAGTCACACTTGCTAAAATTCGCGAAGATTTGTTGTTCTCGCAACTCTTGTAAAAATATCTTTAGGTGTTCTTTATGTTCTTCTTCCATTTTAGAGTAAATTAGGATGTCGTCGATAAACATGACCACAAAATTATCTAAATACTTATGCATTATATTATTCATTAAGCACATAAAGATAGCGAGGGCGTTAGTAAGCCCAAATGGAATTACGACAAACTCGTAGTGTCGATATCTTATTCTAAAGGCTGTCTTGAAGATATCTTCATCTTTAATTCTTACTTGATGATATCCTAATCTCAAGTCTATCTTTGAGAACACCGTGGCTCCACGTAGTTGATCGAATAGATCATCTATGCGGGGCAACTGATATCTATTTTTAATAGTCATCTTGTTTAGCTGACGGTAGTCTATGCATAGTCGCATAGTTTCGTCTTTCTTTTTAACAAAGATGACCGGTGCTCCCCAAGGAGACACACTAGGTCGAATGTACTTCGTATCTATTAACTCTTTTAATTGTGATTTTAGTTCATTAAGTTATAAAATTTTCATTCGATAAGGAGCTTTCGAACTAGGTACCGCACCTGGTACCAGCTCAATGGTGAAATCCAATTCCCTCCTTGGAGGTAATCCTGGAATTTCTTCTGGGAATACGTCAGTATATTCTTTTAAAAAAGGAATATCTTCTATTTTTAACTTGTTTGTTTCAGTTTTACCTTCCTCATCTGTAATAGTCACTGCATAGGCTTTACATCCTTTTCTAACAGCTCTTTTAAGTTGTAAAGCAGAAATATGTCTGATTATAGTTCTTCTAGGAATACCCTTAACCTTTACTGGTTGTTCATCACTATTAAAACACGTGAAAGTTTTATCGTAACAATTTAAAACTACCTTATGCTGCTCTAACCAATCCATGCCAATTAGTAAATCATATGAGCCAAGTGGCAAAACATTAAGCTTAACTGTAGTTTTAAAATCATCGATAAGCAAAGCACATTCTTTCACAAAACATGTTACTTTTCTTTTTGCCCTAGTGGCTAATTGAACTAACCAGGAATTCTCAAACTTATCGACATACAACTTACATTTTCCCACTATCTGAGGTGCAATGTAACTAAGACAAGCTCCTCAATCAATTAAAATGGTTACAGGGTTCTGATTAATCATACATTCTACTTCCACCATGGAATTCTGATAGTCAGCTTGGCAGTTCTCCAAAGCTGCATTTATTCTGGGCATAGTCCTCGCTAGTTCTCCAACGGTCATTTCCTCTTGCACAGTATGAATATTGCTGACTGACTTTTTCAAGTTTGGGCAAACCGAGGCATAGTGCGGGCCATTACATTCCCAGCACTTAACAGGCTCCTTACGTTCAAAACTCTTGGTAAAATTCCTATGGTTATTTGTAGCTTCCTTGATCTTAAAATTATTCGAATTATTGGAAGTACCATTCCTATTTCCCTGAAAATTCTTATTGTTAGAATAATTTTTAGTCTTATTATTCTTGAAATTCCTCTGGGGTACAAATTCCTTCTTCTTAAACTCAGTCTAATTGCTATTTTTCTTAGCCTTCCAGTTGGCTAAGCCTTCTTTCTTCCTGTTCTGTTCAAAACTGAAATTAGCCTTCCTCATGGCTTCCTCCAGGGTCTTCGGGTTATCATACTCAATTTTGTCCTTGATATGATATGGTAGACAGCTGAGAAATCACTGCACTTTAGGTTTCTCATCTACTAGGTAAGGTACATACCTAAGCAAGCTTAAGAATTTACTGTTCAAATCCTTCATAGTCATTGAACCTAACTTCAATTCATTAAACTCTTTAGCTCTTTCTTCGTAATATTGCTCGGAAAAAAATTTCTTCTTGAAATACCTTTTAAAGGTACTCCAATTAACTTCTTTTTATCTGATACCCTTGACTCTCTTCAGATCTTACCACCATATATCACCTTTTTCGGAGAGGTTATATATTGCCATCCTTGCTTTTAGCTGATTAGAGTAATTATATATAAGAAAATATTTCCTCATCCCAGACAACCAGGACTCTGCTTCCTCCCCTTTTTCGGTCTCTCCATTAAAAGTTGGGGGCTTTATCTTTTTAAACTCCCCAAATTTCCTCATATGGTCTGTATTTCTTTTTTTTGTCATACAAATCAACCTCACTACTGCACTAGTAGTATGGTAACTTTGTCGTTCACCGAACCCTTTAGATGATGAACTACTTTCAGTTTTTGCCAACTTCATCTTTTTGGATCTTCTTTGATGACTAACATCCTCAGATTCTGATCTTCTGCTCCTTCCTTCAGTTTGGAACTTTTCTATTAACATTTGGTTCAATTCTTCCCGGGCCTTCAAAATTCTCTCGTTCTCCCTCTTGACTGATTCCATGTCAGTCTTCAAATCTTTTATAGTCTGCAACAGCTCTGAAGAGTTGGAAGTCACCTCTTCTAACATAGGTTCTCTGGGAAATTGTCTTGTTTATGTGTCTGGAGACTCCTCCTGTACATACTCTCCTAGCTTTTCCATACCTGCCTGTTTAACTGTAGAAAAAAGCAAATTTTTCTGTTCTTTACATAAAACAAAATATATGTTAGCATCTTATTTTAATTAACTATTCTATGAAAGCTAGTTGGGCTGCATCAAGGCCTAGTGTTTGAACCTTGTGCTCTGATACCACATGTCAAAACCCCAAAATTTCCGAAAAATTTAAAATTTTCAAAATACAGATAAATTTTATAAATGCAGTCAACTAATTGTTTAATTAGTTATATGTTAATGAATTCATTATCTGAAATTATCTATTTGACTATATTTATCTTAAAGAACAATTCTTTTCCAGTTTACTGACTTGTTTTTCTTTGCAACCACAAGGTGGAATTGTCATGATGTTCTGGGCTTACTTAGCTTTCAAGCTAACGCAGAAAGTTTTCCTACTCTTACAGAATTATAGGTAAGAAGTTCAGGTGCTGCTTATCCATAATTTTTAAAGCATTCAGATAAGTTCGTCGCACAAGAATAGCTCAGTAAAGAATATAAATGTTATTCAAATTCATGTGCCTTACGAGGTAAAATATTTAAGTCATTATTCTTTTTAAAGATGTCGTGGAATTACAAGATCCAATTCTATCCATATTAATGGCAGTTACTCTCTTCCTCTAGTTGTAGTTTGTAGTTTTTATTGAGTACCAATTTCTGCGATGTTTACCAAAGTTTATCATGGTTGTCGTATGTGCATGTCTTAAATCTTTCTTTACAAGAAGGTTAAAAAGATGGCAGAAATGTTACAATAAGAGTCTATTATAAATCTATACCATGTATGTTAGATTAGAATTGATTACTCCATGGAATATGAAAGTAATGTGCAGCACTAAAAAGTCTTTATACCTTGTTCTAACTTCTAAAGCCTTTACAGTTTGACTGGATTACCTCTTCGATACAAGATGATTTCTATTAGACTAAGTTAGTATGAAAGAACCGTGTTCTTCTACATACAACTTATGCATGTAAATATAATCCAGTTATGGTTATTAGTTCATCTAAGATCATCTAAGGTTAATCCTAAAGGATACTATAATGTTTAACTTCTTTTTTTTGGAACTCAAAAGTTTATAAAATATACAATTACACCAATGTACAGCTAGAATAATCCTACCAAGAGGGACATGTTATTAAAAGAGGGTTTCACTAAATCCTTATTCAAACATTACGAGACATAACCTTTGATGGACTTATAACCATTAAAGGAATGAATAATGTGTTATTATTATTATGGGTAATATTATTGTCCTTGGCTATGATTAGCTTTAGGGTATAACTTTTTGTTTTAAAGAATCTTTTGTTAATGGATTAGTGGCATAACCTTTGCCATTACCATGAAAGTTTTGTTATTAGTTTATTTTGCAAAACATAAAAAAATGGTTATGAGGTAGACCTTGCCATAGTGAACACTAAGTTTAACCTTGATCCAAGAATTATAAACGTTTGTTGAATAATTATCAAAGTTGTAAAGTGATAGATCGTAATGCTCTCCACGACTTGCATGATTGATAAAGCATAGTTTGAGTACTAAAAAGTTTCTTTGCTTCCATGCAATCATGTATCACAGGTTGACTTTGGAGTAATGACTATGCTAGAACCTTTGCAATCAGCAAGAATGATTGGTATCCTCGTCCTCTTGTGATTGCTCATCACAACTATGGAAAAATACCCACTGTGTGTAAATAATTTGCATGGAGACGTGGCTTAACCGTGGCCAAGCGTCGTAAGGTTATAAGGGCAATCTCGAACCCTATTCTGGCATTCTCTCTATCACCTTTGGGCCCTCTGGCTGCTCTGCTACCATGCTTTTGTCTGCACTGTCGTTGCATTTGAAATTGGCAGTCTCCATGCTTGCTGTTTCTCGTTGAAGCTTTTCCTGAGTGTTTAATGAAGAGTTTGTTGTTTTGAAACCGTTTGTTGCTTGGGTCGTATGTTGGTGGTTCTTTTTCTATGGTTTCATGCTCCTCACGGCTTGCTCCTTTCAGAAAAATCTTTAGTTTGCAAGTGTCTTTTGTTCTGTGGCTCACTAGTGAGCGTTGTGACTTCCCCATTTAAGTTCTGGGTTGGCATTGGGATTTCATCGCTGGGTGGTTTCCTGGGTTGGAACCGTGACAGCTCCAGCGCTTTCTTGTTTGGCTTACTGCTCTTGCACTCAGTAGTTGTGGCTATTGACTCTGTTAGTAAACTCCTTTTACCTTTTGTAGGAATGAAGGGTTTCCTTCTCCTCACATTGGTGGTTGCCTTACTATTCGTGGGTGGTTGCGCATCAATAATATTCTAGGTAATAATTTCTTATTTTAACTTCATTAATGTGCAGTTTTAAGGTCAATGCACAATTGTCTATTTTTAAAATATGAAACTAACATTATCGCTTCTTCGTTGACCACAGGTGTCAGCCCTCCTCTCTGCGTGGTTGGTGCGAGGCTGAGGCAGCAGTTGCTGGTTCACGGGTAAGCCTAGTTTAACCATGGCATTTCCTCCTTGTTTGGTCCATTTGGGACATTTGTGGGTTGGTGCATCGTGGCCTACAACCCTTGTGGTTTCGGTTTACCCTATTACTTGGTTTGTTATTTTTAATGGATGATGAGACCCTTGCATTATGCGGGGTCCTCCGGCTCTAGCCGTGACTATAAATGTTGTTCTTTTATTATGGTTACTGTGTATATGTACATATAAATGATGAAAAGGCGGTAAAAGCCTCACTCTATGGATTTTGTTTAAGGCCATGAGCTCATACACTGTATTAGACTCTTTCAGTTTTGTTAACTTTGTTGTATATTTTAATGTTAGTAGGGTTCAACCCTAACTCGAAAAGCATATAAGTATATACTGTTTCTTTTGAGAAAAGAACATATTTTATTTATAATTGTGCTTCTGTAAATTATTGGGTTAGTACTTAAGTTGTAAACTATTTGGTTAACTCGGTAAATCGAGCATACTGTTACTCTTTTGGTTTACTTCCCTGCGCATTAATGTAAAAGAGTTTTACTCTGTATTATTTTTTTAATTTTCCATTGCTAGGGTTTTGTGTACATGATTTTTATATTAAATTACTTCATTATAAAAGAATTTATAAAAGTGGTTAAATAATTTTTAATCTTCAGAATAGAAGGTCTTTATGTTTTTAATGAAGTACTTATGTAACTATCCATTACATCCTTTGAGTACAGATATTATATTCTTTTTATTGTTTACTATAATGGAATAAAACATTACTTAATCTACATATTAATACTATTCTTATAATTATATATTTATTAGCTTTGTTCTTTGTTTATTTATAATCATAGAATAAGATAGTGTTTTATGATTATGTTCTTATACTTACTGTACCAAATAATTTATAGAAGTACTCTCTGTAATCTATATTGTCTTGTTCATGTTACAAAGTTAATAATTATAAAATAAAAGAATAAGAACTAACTATGTTCTGCATTTGTTGACATCTTATTAAAAGGTATAGGCTGGTAGTTGTAAATTTTTGTTTATGCTTAGCTAGATAGATCAGAATGAATGACTAATTTACATTACTATTCATAAGTAAAATCTGATACCTACTAGATTATCTGTAGAAGTAAATCAACATTCTAGCTATTCTTTCTTTCAATTTTATTATTATACATGCAGTAGTTAATTAACCTAAACTGGAAAGAAGTAAACTGTAAAGTTGTAAAGCATTTTTATTTAGCTTAACCCTACTCTAGTTTAACTATTATACTCTTTTCTTGAATTCAAATAAGCAATAAGATTACTGAAGGTAACTACTATATCAAGAACTATTTTATGTACCCACACATACTACTATCAGTAAATAATATAGCTTCTTTCTTTGTTTCTAATAAACTGACAGTCTCAGTTCAGGTTTAACACTACTCCTGGTACAAAAGATATTTCTTCTGATCACAAAATAAAAAGAAATATTCTGAAATTCAACTAACATCTTATTCTACATTTCATCATACTATCTTTATTTATATAATTTCACCACCTGTGCTGGAGTATGATCTAGATCACTTTAGATGAGGAAAAACACAGGTGGGGTTTTTGTTTCTCATCAAAATGATTCTATTACTAAACAAAATAAGAACAATTTCATTACTAAACCATCTAAGTCTTTACATCATAAGCTACAATGCATCATTCAATCACACACAGATAATACACAAAAATTAATAAATAACAGAACCTGTTCTTTGAGCTTGGATGACAACAGCAATGGGAGGCCGTTCCTCCCTACCAACTCCTGGAGAGCACTCAAACAACGACTCCTCAAGACCCCCGAGCTTGCTCTGGTCTCCTTGGATGGAAGTAGGTTCAACAAATTATAAAGTACTAGTCTTAAGACTCAATACTAATGCTGAACTTATTAGTAAATTCTCTCATCTAGCAAGCTGTATCAGACCAAGTTACTGCAGATTATCTCTCAAAACACCTTCCTTACAGTTTTCCCTTTTTCCCCAATGAATTCCTTGAAGTGCATTCCTCCTGAATGATTCTTCTCCTGGAAAATATCTAAGCATCCTCAGCTCTATTCATTGGATACTTTTAAAAGATTCCCTAGGTCTTTTTGGGTTAGTTGTCATTTATTGAGACATGTGCTCTGATCCCACTTTCTTGGGGGATCATGACCCCAAATGTAGGGAAGTTGCCACCTACAACATAGGAAGTGTTTGAGGATGCTGCCACTTGTCTTCTGCTCTCCACCTAGTTCCTTCCACCAGTTTGACCAGTAACACTCTTATTAACAGCTCTACCAAGTTGTTGTCTCCACTTTTTATTTACTAAAAATAAAATATTCAAAATTACATTCCACATCTTTTGACTCTGCTGAGCCATCAGTTCCTACTTAGCATTAAATTTAACATAATGTCTTAGGAATCAAATTAAAACAATTAACATTATTTTACAAAATTGGGGTATGTGACAGTACTTCTTATAGAGTTATTAAGCTAACAGATATTTAGATATTTGGATTTTTCATAGTTCTACATTGGTAATGTTGGATGTGCATATGGATGGTTTGGTTAGAGTGGATACTTGACCATGGATAGAGTGTAAGCATAGTGCACTTACCAAGGAGGTTGTTACCCGATGTGGAAGGTTGAATAATCATTAGGTGCACAAAGTGGGGGAACTGGTCACTTGATTATGAGGTACATGTTTCCACACAAGCTATCACTCCTAAAGTGCAATTTTTTCACTAGGATTTAGCTGAGATAAGCTTTTATAAGTGTTCCCACTGAGATGTAAGCAACATCTTCTCTTCACTTTAGATTTGATTGGGTCCAAGCACTTTAAAGAGGCGAGTTCCAACCAGGGTGAGGTTCCAGTCGAGGCAGAGTTCCAACTAGGGCATGGTTCAAGCTGAGGCACAGTTCCAACTAGGGCAGAGTTTCAACAAGAGCAAAGTTTCAACAAGGGAAAGGTTCCTGTGAGGTAAGAGTTTATTCCAATAAATTTCATGCATTGTCAAACGTACTTCCTATGGAAATTTATTGAGCTAGAAGATAGATATATGGAATATTCACAGTTCTACATTGGTAATGTTGGATGGGAAAAGTTCCGGCCGGGGCATTGTTCCAGCCAAGGCATAGTTCCAGTCGGGGCATGGTTCTAGCAAGGGAAAAGTTCGAACCAGGGCAGAGTTCCAGCCAAGGGAAGAGTTATGGAAAGGGAATGCATGCTGGGGCTTCCAGCCGAGGGAAGATTTCCATTCGGGGAATCCATGCTGAGGTAGAGTTCCAACCGGGGCATAGTTCTAGCCAGGGAAGAGTTCCATCTAAGGAAGAGTTTCAGCCAGGGCAGAGTCACGGCTCTCTCTAGAAAACTTAACACCACCATTGACCTATCATCTAGGGTTTGATGAAGACAACAATTTCCACATGTAATAAGATGATCTCAAGCACCCAACACTCTTTCCATCCTTTTAATCTTGCTGCATTCAAAGAGTTTGAAGGAATGTAAGCACATGGTTATATTCTAGACATTGTAAGCTCAGTAACCGCATTAAAGGGATTTGCAGGAATGAAAAAATCAAGGTTGAAAACCTTCCTTAAGATAAAGTATACTACATGAACATGTCACATAAAATAAAGTGAAAAAATTTGAAAGCATTAAAAGAGCATTAAGGGGATAGTTCCATGGACTGGTCCTCCTCATGCATCTATTGCATGAAGCCATCAAGAACTTCAATGTGAGTGTCAATATGTGAGTCAAAGTCACTCTCACGAGTGACCAATGGCACACCAACCAAACCATGCTCTAGCCTTAAAAGTTCAAAACCCTTGCTCCAGCTTTCAAACCCCCTGCTCTAACCTTCAAACAATGAAATCCCTCTTCCCTTGGCAAATCGCTCCTTCCCTTTGGAGAATCAATCCTCTCTTCTTTGTTGATGGCTACTTCTCTCCAAGGAAATCCATTTTCATATAATAAATGTTTCAAATGTGAAAATAAGGGATGGGTTCGGCTTTTAAGAGGGGTAGGGCGGGGTAGCGTTTTAAGTTTATTAGTTAATTATTTTTGTCTTTGTTTTTTAAGTTAAGTACAATTCATATATGGTTGTATTTTTAATTCATTTTATCAATTAGAGCTTGTGTATGATTGTATTTAGTTTTATTTCACTTGATGTATGTTGTAAACTTGTATTAGTCTTTAGATTATAAAATTAAAAACTTCAATGACTTGTGTTTGAACTTCCAATTTTAATGTATTCTAATATAAATTTTGTAGCATTTATGGCAGTGTCTCCTATGTTGTATACCCTGATGTCCCCTTTGATATTTCCTAAAAGTTGTGGAAAACTTCTACATAGACCACTCCCATGTATCAAAACTTGGTCAAACATTGTCTAAATCCTTTCTATGTTAAGGACAATTGTGGAAACAATAAGAATGGGTGTTGGAAAGAATTGCTCTGAAACTTAAACCCTTTTATGTTAAAAACATTTCCTTAACAAAATATTTGGAAAAATGACACTGATTTTCCTAAGATTTATCATTTTTCATTTCATGATATGTATGATGTCCGCTAGTTCCCAAATGAAATAAAATGCAGCATATAACCAAATATAAGGTTAACATGCTGCACTCAATCATAAATCTTACAGCTAAATTTTCTTCACCCAGCCAACTTTCCAACTAGATCAGCTACACCATCAATTAGCATCATATAAAACTAGAATATCATATCATCCTCTAGTAACAACGCAATGTGCAATGTGCAAGGAACTTGATGTTCGCTGGTGTTTTGATTAACATGCCAACTATGGAATTAATATAGTAGTTATATATCAAATACAAAACATAATAATTATGATACAATATATATCTTGCATATTCCATGAATTCAAATGGCATTGAAAAGAATTGTGTACTTTTCCAAAGTATTCAAATGATGTTTAATATTTTCTGCAATCTGTAATATGCAACATAGTTAGGTCATGGAACTTTAGTACTTTTGTTTTTTATTTTAATTTTGGTTGTGTGTGTCTATATATATATTTCACAAAACAAAACCACAATTTTATTAACAACAAAGAGGTCAAAATTACATTCTATCCATACATGCCAATGCATATACACTGATATAGTAATCTAACATCAAACAAAACAAACCCAACAAGAGAACAATGTTAGCTCTCATATGGCCTTACAATAACTAATAAAAACCAGTTTATACATCAGGAAATAAGAAGTATGAATATCCCAAAATATGCATAGAAGATGTTAAGAAAGATGACCAACTACATCTGGAGCATAGAGTCAATAAATCCCAGCTGGAAGAGGTACACATAGGTCCCAAAAAGGTCTATGGTGGTGCTACAAAAATGTGTCATTATCCTTCTCTACAATCCTTACTTCCCCAAAAACCACCTGCAATCCTTCTTTAGAAACTAAATCTGCGTCTCTGTTGTTCTCCTTGTAAATATGAGAATAGGAGAAAGAGTCAAATTTGGAGATCATATTAAGCGCACAATTCAAAATTGGCTCTAAAAAAGTGATCATGCATCTATGAGCTCTTTTGATCCAGTTGATAATTAACATTATGTCACCAAAAGATTGAAGGTATCGACAACTTTTTTCAATAGCAAAGGCAAGGAGATCCTTAAGAAGAAGAACCTTATCATAATTGTTTGACCTTGTTCCCAATACAATAGATAAACTGAAACAATGAGTGGCTGAATATGAAGGAGTGATCCTCCCCCACATATGGATTGATTTTTTTGTGAGGTTCCATAAAAAAAACCCATGGTATATCTCTGTTAATTTCAAGCTCTAAAATAGGTCGAATTGGGGTTGTCTCTTTCTCCTCTAGAAATAAAGAGAGAATAGTGATGTTGTTTATTGCAATTACATCAGGGATTAGGAATATCACATTAAAAATTACGGCATTGCGGGATAACCATAAAACCTAAGTGATCAGAAGTGGAAGAGAGGTGAGGGATTTGTTTGTGGAATCATGCACCTGTCGATGAAGAGCCTCCTCTATATAAGTCCCATTCCACGAAAGAGGCCTTCTTAGAATACGAGCCACTTATTCCCAAACATTCCTTACAAATGGGTATTGGATAAAGAGGTGACATTGTTTCTCACTGTCATTTTTACGTAGAACACACCATCCTAGTCCTACAAAGCTTTGGTACACCATCCCACTTCTTTGGTACACCCTTCCATGAAGTGGGTGTTGTATGCTTCTTCTTTGCTAAGGTGGTTAAGGAGTTGACCTTACTAATAAAAGGGTGTTAAATATCAAGATGCCCTATGTTGAAGCAAGCCCTAAAACAAAATATTTTTTGCTCATACAAATGAAGGTGTAAGTACAACCATAACCATATGCAATTAATCTTACATCCACCTACAAATATTTGGTGAAAACCATATCGACACAAATCCATTCACATGTGATTATATGCCTACTCTCTATCTTGATATTTTGAAATGAAACTTAAGCATGGCATTTCCTATTTCTCACAATGATTCAAGAGATTGAAACTAAAGAAAAAAATTGGGAAGCCTTACAAACACTAGCACACAGGAAAGAGTGCATTATGTGGGGTTGAAGGTATGAAACCATGGCTTCATACCCATGCCAACCCAACCCTGAAACCAAGTACCTACTCTCAGAATGAGATCTTGATCTGAGGCAACAACGTACTATGAAGAAGCCTTTTGGCACAAGGACAGATGTAGGCTTTGTCTTAGACATGAAATTTCCTTAAGGAAATCCAACAATGAAATTCCACCAGTGTCACCTAGAGACCATTGATTCAACATACCAAACCATATCAAAGAAAGTACTTTATATAGTCCAAATATTTCAACTAGAATGAAGAGCGTTGCTAACTAGCTTAACCAAGTCAAAATGCCTTTGGGGGATCAAGACTTGGATTCAATCATGAAAGTTAGGGTGAAGAAAAATCATATTTGAAGGACTTTGTCGCTGCCAATCAAACAAGGGAGGGATTCGCCACTAGGATCTCCACACGAGAGATGCACCAAATGGGGCTGTGGTTCCCAGAGGACCACGCAGAGCAATGGAAAAAGATGCCAAACAACATGCGGCTAGGGATAAATCCTAGCTCCATTATACCTCTTCACTTCACTCAGACCTAGGATGATACCTTTTTAATTCAGTGAATACATATCAATAGTCTAACCAAGCATGTTGAAGCAAGAGGTGGCAATATTTTTTGAATTTATTATTAGCAATTTTTTTTAAATTATTACTTTCATTTAATATTTTTTAAATTATATTCTCACTATAGTGGTCATGATTGAATAAAATAGCAACATCATTGCATGTACATCAATGAACATATAGCTTGACTAATTTTCAAAAATTAAGAAACTATTTTCTCTTTTTCAAATATTTATGATTGATTAAAAAATACAAATTGCACACAGAACAATGCAACAACTAATTGTAAAATGTAAAAACTGTATTCTGGGACTAATAATAACCTCATCACAGTAGGATATATTTCAGCATTGGGGATATTGGTTTCTTATGAGCTACATCCCCAGTTCGGCTGTCACTATATCCTCTTCTATATGTCTGAGATAAGGAGCCAAATGCATTATATTTCAAAAATGTGAAGATAATATTTACATTCAGCGTAAGGTTCAAAGAAGACTTATATATTGGTTGTAAAGAAGAAAAGCAGGATACATGACAACAAATTTAGATTATGGTCCTAATGACAGCTAGTAATCCCTATATTTTCTTTAATCAACAACCATTGTCTCTTTTTTGTCCCTTTTGAAGTGTGGTCTATTCATTTGCTTTAATCAGTTCTCATCTATTCTACTTGTCCTTTTTAAAATGTGATCTGACTTGGATAGAGAAAGCTCATATACTATGGCATATCTTGGGACAAAAGAATCCATATATTGTAAACTCTGCACCTTTAGGCGACTTGTGCTATCCGTTGATTCCATAAGCACAAAACATTCAAGATTTTTGATGCATGAGTTTAAGAAAATGAAGGAAATTCATTTTTCTTTAATGAGATTTTAGGAAGATAGATTGATTTCCATTTGCTGGAATACATATCAAAACACAAATTACACTGCATACATTCCTTAGTGACCAATGGAAAACATTTCATCACATACCTGTGAAACTAAAGTATTCATGACTGCAAATTAAAGCCAGAGAGTAATTTTCTTCTAATTTAAATAACACATATAGAGAAATACCTTTAAGCCTTTGTGGAAAATGCATCTCACCTCTCAGATCAGCTACTGGGAGTACTCTTGAATTTGATTTTGAGTTGGAAAAGTTTAGGGCTTAAATGCAACTCCATGTTTGTTAGGCATGCCCATTCTCACTGTTTAAAGGACTTCTTAGAGTTTTCATCTTCTTGATTTGGAAAATAATTCTAAGTTTGCCATTGCCAAATAATATGAAAACCTACCAAACAATATACAAATGAAAAGGCACAGCGGTGCTACCTTTATTTATGTTGATGGTGCAACAATAATAATCCATATTGTTGCATTCTTTTCCAGGTAAAACGATCTACATCTTTCTAGGACAATAAAATGACCTGCTAAGGGAATTCCATCCTATTTGTCATTTCTAAAGAGCCTTTACATGAATCTCTTTACAAATTTTCTTGACATTGATCTATATCTTTGTCTATAGTTCTAGTTTTTATAGAATAAACTCTCTATTACACAAGACAAAAGTCATAAGGCACATAGAAATAGTTTTAACAAAAGAGAAGAAAAATGCGTTGCCAAACTTAACAATTCAGTGCTTCTAACATTCTTGACGATGTATAGGTTTACATTATCCCATTGCATATTTTCCCATGATAATCATCTGAGACATTCAAACTGGAGAAGTTTGAGAAGTAGGATGTGAAGATGGCATATCTGGGCCAACTCTTCAACCCTCGAGAAACAATACAACTTCAGTCATTGAAGGTCTATCAAGAGGATCAAGAACAGTGCAAAGCATTTCTACTTTAACTACTAGAAGGAACTCCTCCTACTCCGAGGACTCTGGGTCAATTTCCAAAAGGGCAGGATCAAACAGCTCTGATATCTCCCCTGTCTGTAACTGCCTTTTCATGTACTTCATAATATCCTCCTCCTCATCTTCATTTTTTATAAACAGAACAACTCTCCTCCTTGTAGGATGCTCCAACAAAACAATCCCAAACATGTAAACATCGCCCTCTTTTATGCCATGTCCCCTCAACTTAGTCTCAGGAGAAACATACCCAAAACACCCAACAGTCTTAGAGGAGGATGCATCCAAAGACCTGGTTTCCAACTTATCCAAGCCAAAATCTGAGAGATGGGCCTCAAAATATGCATCAAACTGCACATTGCCAGGCTTTACATCTCCATGAACAATTGCACCATCTAACCGGCTATGAAGGAATGCAAGGCCATGAGCGACCCCAAGGGAAATGAGGTGCCTCACAGGACAATTGAGGACGTGCCCATCTTAATGTGTGGCCTCTTGCAGGAGTGTAGCCTCGTTTCCATTAGGCATGTAATCATACACCAACAGTCTTAGATCGCCACGTGCATAATAGCCCCTTAATGTAGTCAAATTTGGGTTCTTAACTCTTGCAAGAGCTTCTGCCTCTTTCTTAAAAGCACTTTCTTCTAATATTTGTCCCTCGGGAAATCTCCTTATTGAATGAACCGGTCTGTCTTCAAAACAAGCCTTGAATACAACTCCATACCTCGTTCTGCTCAATAATAGCTCTTCATCAAACTACCTAGTGGCCTCTAGTACATTTTAATAATTTATTGGACTGTAAAACATCAAAAGATTCTAATCCTTCTCACCATCTTCCTTTGATTTGAGTGTTTTATTCTCCCCCACCAGTATATCTCAGGAGAGAAACGATCAGAACCGTAAGTATAAGAATAGAAACCACTCCTCCAGAGACTGCTATGGCAATGATACTTGCCAATCCAAGTTTAAAGTTCTCTGCCATTTTTTTTATATTTTGAAGCTTCAGGCCATATCAGGGGCATAACAAATCATATATATACATTAAACAAAAGTTGGATGCTTCAAAGACTTTCATGAAAAATAAACAAAAAAATAAAGAGAAACTAGTAAGTAGAGCCTCTTCTCAAATATAGCAGAAATCCCCCAGAAAAACCTTGGAGATAACAAGTAGAAGAAATTACAATGAATTAAATGGGTATTGGATTGTAAAACATAGTGATATACACATAATTTCCATCTGCAAATACTAACTCCCTGCATATTCCCTGGATCATTACATGTAACCTATAATTTCAACCAGCAAAAGAGAAAACCCACAAAGTTATGAGGCAATCCCGCTTGAACATCTAGGACAGCCGCACATTATATTTGTCTGAGCATTCCTCCTAACTGCAAACAAAATCTGAGATATTAATTCCACTGCATTGATATCCCACAAACTAGATCGCAACAGGTATGAGTAACGTACCTCCAGCTCTCAGCTTATGATAAAAACATGTCGCAGTTTCGATTCTTCTCAAGCCTTCGTATTACGCAAAAGAGCTCCTTATGGAGGAGGATTTTACTTCCATCAAGAATAGAGTAGTGGACAGACATGGCATATATGAGTCACTACTGTGTTTAGCACGCAGGGCTTGGGAAATGGTCTCCCAAAGAGCCCGGGATTTTCTGAATGAAGAAGCCCTCAACATCCGCGAGAGTGTTTTTTTGAATTGGGAAGATCCAAGGATCGTGGCCTCGAAGGTACATGGTAGGTGGCAAATTGAATGCGGGGAAGGGACGTGGAGGGTTAGAGACGATGATGGAAGGCAGGGTTTAACGGTGATGACGAAAGAATGACGTTGGTCTAACTGGTTTGGTGGGGACAGACGATGGGGAGGAACTTAGGAAGGTCGGAGGGTTGGCGCGACGATTGCTGCCGGCAAAAATTGTCGCGTCGACCCTCCGGCCACCAAACCGGCCTTCCTCCCCATCGTCGGCACCGGCAAAAATCATCGCATCGTTAGCTTACTTCATTAATTATACCTTAAGAGAAAATACAAGATAGATTATTTGATTTTCTTGAAGATATTATTCCTATGCTCAAAAAGCTTGAAGATGAGCATCCCTAGGTTTCCATAGTTTTAAGTAGTTAGAAGGTTAGACAGGTTAGTGTTGGAGCAAAGATCATGGAGCTGAGATCTAATGTGGGTTTAGGCAGGGAATTCTAAGAAAAAGTAATTTTCATCTTCAATGCTCATAGACCCACAAAGATGACAAATCATTTTGGCCCATGGCATTTTAGGAGTTGTCTGGCACCTAGTTTCACTATGAATCTCATGAGAGTTCATTATTATCTTAACAATATTAATTTTTTTCTTTGAGCTCGTTAAGATAGAAATATAAATTGATCCTCAAGAGTAGGGTTAATGATATTTTTATAATATCATAATTTTATTTTCACCTCTAAACCTTCCTTGTACCACATTTTCTCTTTGAACATAGAAGTATAATATTTTTAATGCTATCAATATTTTGCAAAGTGGGAGTTTCTTCAATCCCCCAACAATTTAACCAAGTAGTGGCATCTTTAAGCCACCCTTGCTTGAGGTCTAGTTGGTTTTATCTAGAGTTAGGAGCAATTTTAGGAAGCCAATTATATCCTATATTGTCTAATTTGTGCATGTACATTAGGATAGGGCATACATTGCTTTTAATTTTGAGGTTATAAGTAATAAAGCACTTTTGTATTTTCTCAATTCTTCTCCATGATTCTATGGAAATGTTGCATCCCCAAGATTCATAGCCATATAAGATAATGGGAGTGACGAGTGTTTTGTCCCACATCACAAGGTATGTCTATTTATAGTTGTTTTCAAGACCGAAGTAAGATTTCCATCCTCCATTAATCCTCTTCTTGATGCTATAGTTAAAGTTGAGCTTGTGATGGAAGTCAATTCCCAGATATTTATAAGAAGTTACCTCCTCTAGGTTTCTATTGTCATATACCAAATTTTCACAAGTACCCTTTTTGGATTTGATAATCATGACTTTTGTTTTTCCGGTGTTAATATGGCATGTCCATATTGTAACAGAAATTCTTGAGATTTCTCAATTGCTTCTCAAGATTATAGGGTCATCTTACCATAAGAACGATATCACCAACATAGAGAAGAAGCATGATGACTATTCCTGCTAAGGTCATGCCAACACAACCTACTTCTTTAAAATAACCTTCTAGCTTATCAATGCAAATACCGAAAACGACAAGGGAGAGGGGACACCCTTTATTAAATCCAATATTATAGTTAATATCCCGCGACTATCCCTTAGTGTTTTTGAATTTGGAAATGACGTCCTCATATAACCTTTGAATCACAGCCCATAGATTTAAAGGAACCTTTAAATCTTCTAATCTATTCCATAGGTGAATCTTTCTAGACATTGTATAAAAATATTTTCTAAAGTCCAAGAAACAACAAAAGAGATTGGATTTATTATTACGACACTCCTCCACAATGATCCTAAGAGTAATGAGGTGATTCATGGTTGAGTGGTGCCTTCTGAATCCTGTTAGGCCTTTAGCCCGCTTTCCTTTGTTTTCTAGCTATATGTTAATCTTATTTTCCTCAATAATGCCCTAAATCTTGGCTAAAATAGGACTAATCATAATGGTATAATAATTAGAGGGGTTATCTTTATTTCCACTTTTAAAAATATGAACAATAAGGCTTGAGTCACAGGCTTAGGGAATCCATGCTTGACTGTTAGATTAAAGAGATTGTGAATGCAGGGGATGAGGATGGGTACTTTGATTTTAAAGATTTATGCTTGGTACCCTTCAATGTATTTAGCTTTTCCATTATCTAGGCGTTTAATCCCAAAGTCCATGTCTTCTAAAAAATAGACTTGCTCAATTGTAAGGAGGGATGGAATGTTATCCACAATTCATAAATCTTTTTAAGATGTGAGTTCCAATCCTCTGAAGAGATCTTATTATTTTCATAAGTTTTATAAGTTGGAATTTGCCTCTAGAATTTCTTAGGAGCCATCTTGGATCACTCTTGGATAAATGCAAAGTTTTTCCTCTAGTTTATTGATATAGTAGGTTTTCTTTCTTTTAATTAGCATTTTATACTTATTTATCTTGTCAACTCATCAATAGCTTCCTTAATTTCTCTAACCACATGTTTACATTAGTTATCATATTAGGGGTTGGTTCTTTTGTTCTCATTTTTACTAGAAATTTTGAGAGAGCATTTGTGGATGACATAAGATAAGGAAGTAGTAAAATTATGATAGAGATCTTTTATATTGGCCTTATTAGAAAGGAAAAATAAATTCTTCATTAAATCATTTAGAAATCCATCTCTATTATTTTTTGTCAAAGATCAAGTGCTTTTGGCTTTGAGAATTTTACTTTATAGACTATGGACTCATTATATATGACAAGACTAAATAAATAGGCTAATATTTTTGTTATGGCTTATAATTGCTATAGAACAATTTTTCAAGCACCAAAATTAATTATCTAATTTATTATTATATATACATTAAGATAGCTTAATAAAAATGAATAATTATTTATAATTAGCTATCCAATTTATTATTGTTATATATAACTTATTTTTACATTACAAATATGGTTAACATCACAAGAATAAATAATAATTTATTTTTAATAAAAATAATTATATCTCTTTCGAAAATATCACCATAAGTATAATAACTAGATACAAAGTAATACTTAGTCTTATACATAATTAGAAATTTTGAAGTAACAATTATTCTTATACATAAATATAAATAGTCATGTTCAATAATAATAATAATAATAATTTAGATTAATTAAATTGTAAATTTATTTTTATATTTATAATAAAGTGTAATACCTTTAATTACTTTTGATGTTATTATTGTTGTTATTTACTTTTAAATAATAAGTTAAATTTTATATAATTTGGGAATTGGAAGTTGTAATAGTTGAATAACAATTGACAGAAATGTAGGTTTAAATAATTATTAAACCTACAACATTCTCTAAAGAGACAAGTGGTCACTACTATGGAATCAGTTATTTATTATAATAGTCCTAGGCAAGACAAGAAGAAGGAGAATTTTTGTTTTGGGAAAAAGAGCTTCCAAATATCACCTTGGGTGAAGGGTCTATGAGAAATTCTTGAAAAGTACAGGGCTTCTAGAGAACATCTTGCTAATGTTAGGCTCTATTTTACAGAACTGCTAGTAAGGCATATGAGAACGCCATGTTCTGAAATGATTTATTCCTACTAATACTGGTGACAACTTGAGGTCGAGGTGAAACTACTTTAAACCTAAATGTATGGGAAAGGGGATGAAACTAAGTAGGTGAAGAACTACTACAAGTTTCTAGGGCAGGGTGGTGTGAGACTATTACAACTATCATTTCGAGATATGTACTAGACTCTAAAACCAATTTCTTTACTTATATAAGTTTTATCTTCTGGATGGAAGTTTTATCTACTACATGGACAAGTTGTAGGTTGTAATGTTTGTACTCTTTAAATTCAGGAGGAAAATGAGTCATGAATATCCTAATTACTTTAATACTTAAATCATAATGTGCATCTCCTTCATTTATGTGTAAACTTAGGGTTAGGGTTACCATTAACAACAGCAATGGAACAAAATGTATATTTCTTGATAAATTGTTACTTGTAACCCTAATGTTATTTTTAATCTATTTGTTATCTCGTTATAGAAGTCGCAAATGTGGTAATGTTGTATTTCAAGTAAGATTATAAAGCTTGAACAAAAGTATTTTAAATTTTGAATAGGAACACAAATTAAATACTATGTAAACCTAGCAAAACATTACTGGACAATCATCGATCATAACCAAGAATTCAAATGGACGGATTTAGTACTAAGTTTTATTGACTTGTTTATTTTATTACTAGAATCACACTAAATAAACCATGAAGGTGAAACCCTAACTGGTTTAAATAAAGCACCAATGCATGATGAAATTTTATAGAATGCTAAAGTAACCGGATAAATGTTAAAGAAGATAATGCAAAGGTTTATAAACGCGTTCGAAAAATCCAAACAAAATATTTTATTATATAGCAAATCCTAGAATGTGATAATTTCAAAATGATCCAAACGAAACTAAAACATTCATTTTAAACCGATGTATCCATAGTTTATCAATTTTATAGGTTATAACCAGTCTAAACTTGGAGAATAAATTATTCTTGTACATAACCCAAAAAGGAAGCAAAACAACAATTACAGGTAAAGGAAATACATTTAAATGCCATAAACGCTTGATATCCAAACCTACAACAAAACATAGTATTATTTATTGCCACTTATCATAGAAGCCATTGTTCATTTAAACTCAAGATTTCATTCCAACCAGCCACAATCTTCTCAATAAATAGTTATAATGTAAACAAATCCTGTCAAAATTAACAAAATTACCCATAGTGTCGAACGGTATGAGATAATGAGTCTAACAAAACTCTTCGAAGGTTACGACCAACCTTAAACCCTCTGACAAAACCACCATTTCGAGCAATGCCATTTACAATCACAATGCCTATTCTAAAGAATGACCGAGAGAAAGAGAGAAAAATACTTTAGACCAATAACTTACCTTGTGAAGCTAGAAAAACTCTGGATGAAGCCAACAAATCTGCAAAACGTAAGAATAAAAGATTTAGTATACAGCTAATGGTTTACAATCTATGGAAATACTAGTCAGAAGTGAGTTGGGGTTTTATACCTGTAATGAAATGACTAGCAGCGTTAACAAAAGTGAAACCAAGACCATAAACCATCACCGCGAATAAATAGGGTGTCTGTCTATGAGGGTCTCCTCTAATAGTAGGTTTTAAATTGATATAGTTCACTGTAAATGAAGCAGAAAGCTAGGGCTACAAGATAGCTTCTTCACTAGCATAAGAGAAAAGCCGACCATATGGTCGAAATGGATAAGCAGCGGGTAAAGTCAACCTTTATTTACAGCTATGAAGAAACACCGGAATTGAAACACTATTTACAACAATTAAATCTTGAAACTAAGAACTCAATTCCATAGTCGGATAGTTATTCTTTATCCCATGTTGTCTCATGACCTTAGTTCTTTTTACCTTTAGACTTTTAGGTAGGGTATAATGTTTTATTTTGGATATGAGTTTGATATTGTACCTATAGTAGAAGAGGAAATGAGTTAGCATTTTTGCTAAGTAAGTTGATGAGACAAACTGAGGGGTCTATCTCCCTTCTAACGCTTAAGTAGTCTAGCGTTTGAGGTAGAACCCTGTAATTCTTCAAAAGCAAACTTTTTTGCTTGAGGAGAAATTATCTGATTCGTAAAGCTTGAAAGAAATGATAGTAAATAGGCGTATGTGATAGATTTACTTTATAAATAAATTTTTTTATATGGAGTTTATATGAAGTTTTAAATTGTAATTTTTACTAAGGGAAATATTACAAAATGGTATCAGAGTAAGGTTATAACACTGCGACCTAATGGGAAATTATGTGATCAAACATTACAAAACATTAAATACAAATCTCTTTTAAATAAAAAAAATTATACCTATTGTTACATGCAAACAAACCATGACAGAACCTGAGTGGAATATGGGTGAGGAATATGTTCCAGAAGATATGCCAGATTTAGAGAATGCAAGTCTCTTTGTGGAACTTGGATCAAAGCAAAATGTGGACATGCAGTCAAAGATGTTGGAAACCATGAGGAGTTTGAAAGCATATATGGAAAGTCTTAAAGTGGATAATATTATACTTATCACTGCCAAGTCAGATCAGGAGGAGATAAACGAACTCATTCTCAAAAGTTTAACAAAAGCACCGAAAAAAATGGTCAAAATTCATTTAGTAATGGTAAGAAAAGGAGAGGTATAGTACAGGGCGATAATAGCGAAAAAACAATGGAAAACCTTCCTCAGAATATACAAGATATAAGTAAAAATAAAGAGATAAAAACCGGAAAATCGAAAGAACATCCCACAAAACTACAAGGAGAATTTAAAAAGCTAAAACCCCCGACGTTTGATGGAGAATATGAAGAAGAAGCTGAAGCTTGGTTACTTAACATAAAAAAGGTATTTTTAGGTGTATAGGTATGATGATAATTTAAGAGCACGATTAACCAATTTTTAGCTGAGTGGAAAAGATGCATTGTGATGGCTAGAAGCCAAAAGTGTAAACACTAATATATGTAGTAAAGAATTGAGTTGGAAAAATTTTAAGAAGTTATTTAAAAATAAATACATGTTAGAACGGTACTATGACAAAAAATCCAAGGAATTCAATAATCTACGATTAGGAACTCTAACTATGGATGAATTTTTAACCAAGTTTGTGAACTTACAATGCTATGTACCTTATTTGAAGGAGGAAAAAGTTAAAGTTTATAGATTTATCAGTTGTTTACCCCTAGCTTATAATGAAAATATTGAATTTGACATGCCTAAGAACATGGATGAGGCAATTAGAAAAGATAAGTTGTGTTATCATTTGTTTAAACAAAGATCATAAATAACCAAGAATTGGAAAAATAAGAAGAATGAGAAGATAGATTAGCATAACAAGGGGTTTAAACCCGGTTTAAACCATCACCTTTCAGGAAAGGAACAAAAAATCATATTGACAATAATTATAGTAAACATGGTGCAAATGTCAATAATGGAACAAATGGTACTACTACATCCAATGAGGGGTGGAATAACACTGCTAAAGAGGTTAAATGTTGGGGTTGTAATGGACCTCATTTATATAGGAATTATCCTCACAATCCTAATAGGAAAATGGCCCCAATAAATATGTTGCAGGAAGCTTCTACAGTTAATGATATAACCAAGAATATACACAGAATCAATGTTGCTTTGGATAATAGGCAGGGAGATCATCAATCTACCAAGGTGGAAGTGGAAGGTAAAATCTCAAATACATTTGTTTCTATACTTGTTGATTCAGAAGCTAGTTTAAGTTACATTGCACCAAGAGTACTTGGAAAATGTAAATTAAGTAAAGAAAAGAAAAAGAATGCATGGTTAGTCCAATTAGTGACAGGGATGAAAACAAAAGTCAGTGAGATAGTTAAAGATCACAGAATAAATTTAAGCTGTATAAGTACTACTGTAAACTTTAACATATTACCGGTAGGACCATATGATATCTTAATAGGTATGGACTGGTTAGAAACTCACAGAGCAATTATTGATTGTTTACATAAAATCTTGGATTGTACGGATGAAGAGAGAAACAAGCACACTGTAAAAAAAATTTACAGACCTATAACAACATGACAAATTTCTGTAGTACAAATTTCTGATGCATGCGTGCCCCTCTGAGTGAATTCCAAAGACATGGGACCCACATTACCAATAAGTAAGCAATAATCGAATTCGTATCAGATTTCAGATTTATGATGAGAACGTAGTTTGATACTGAGATAAAGTAAGTATTTGAGATCGGATATTCTTCATTATCGTATCATATTTACGCTGTGGGCGTCGTTTGATAATTATTTGTGGCGCAGTTTTAGTATGATTGCCTTTTTCGCGTGGAGTACAAGAATGTGATGTTGCGTGGAGTACTCGAGTCTCAATCGAAGGTAGGCAACAAAATCTGAATTACAAAGCCCACCATAAACTAGTTGATTACGATAACCACTTCACAATTTGTCATTACCATTATAGTAACCTTTGGAAGAAGTAACAAAGGTAGCAAACAAAATGGACATTGTCTTTGTGTATTTATATACATTATTTGAATTGTGTTGTACGGATTGTTGGAGGCATCTTACAAGAATATATATGAATAAGTGGTGTTTATATATATGTATGTATGTTTTTGTATATGTGAAACTCCATGATTGGAGTGATAAATAAATTGTTATTGCAAAAGTATTTTGATGTAAGGCTTATTGTTTGTCGTAGGGGATAACTATGACAATTTTGGTATTGTAATTTTCATTTTTTAAGATATGTATGGAAGTTATAGTATTTTTTTGTTTTTTTGTTTTTTTGTTTTTTTAAGATTATGTATGATTGTTGCTTTCTTTCTAAAGATAAAGATAAGTAGGAATATTGGTGATGACATCAACAAGACTATTTCCATGAACATGTAGACTTGTAAATCATGTTTTTTTATGAGCTTTGAGTGAGTTGATTAAGAGAGTGCGATGATTATCATAAAAATGATGTGCGTGAGGATAAAAATTATCAATTTTAATGATGAGAAAATTCATTGGCACCACATGAAATAGTTTTAAAAAACAATATCGAAACAATGAATATATATTTTAGTAAAAAATAAAGTAAATGCAAGTCGAAATTTGCCAGAGTAAAATAAATTTTATATATTTTAAAATTGACAATTTATCATGAGTAATTAAAATTTAATTTATAGTTAACTAACGTAGATCTATCTTAACTTTACCTCTACCAAGTTCCAAGAGGGATAAAATCTCTTGAGGTGCAAAAACCACCTTTTGAAGTGTTAAACTTGAGGAAAGGTTTGCACCTAAAGAGATGATCCCTTTTGTGGCTTGATAGAGCCAAAGGTAAGATAGATATATGTTGGCATATAATAATTTACAAAAAATCTAATGTATTCTAACTAGAGAGGGGAATGATCACATTGCTATTTAAGTAATTTCAAAATAAGGTAAATATCCACAAGAAGAATGAGATGGGTAATTTCTAAATTGGATCGAAATTTAAAAAACAATATGGATTGAAATTAAAAAACATTAATGATCGTTTTAACTATATAATAATTATATAATCAAAGGGTGACCCTAGTTAATAGGAAAATAACCCATATAAAATTCTAAATTTAGATTTTTGAGATTAATTTTTAATTTGAAAACATTTTAACCTCAAATGAAGATTTTAAACATATATCCAAACATTTTTGAATGAAAAAAAATCGGAGATAATTGAGATTCCTTCTATGTTTCTTCAAAAATATGTTTGTGGTTTAGTTATTACTTTTTTATATTGTGGTTTATATATATATATATTTTAAGGAATATAATGTTTACGTTCAACATAAAAAAATCTAAGCCCACACAAATGTGGCTCATTAAGGGTTCACTTGTAATAAAGTCACTTGTTGTAAATTGGAGGTCACTAGTTCAAATCCCACTTGGATTAAAAGAAATTATAAGTGAGCAATATTAA
>LPNX011084391.1:278715-296518 GCA_001517045.1 Pseudotsuga menziesii
GCGGGCAGTAAAATCGTGAGGTTAAGTGGAAAGACCATTGCAATTAAACATAAACGGTGCTGCTCCCTTCCCATGGTTCATTACAGGAAATTTCAATTCAAAATGGGCCTCCTAAAAAAAATTAATAAAATAATAGTTCAAATAATAAAATAATATTTATTAATTTTGGAGAAAGAAAAGAAAAAAAACTACTTTTTTGTTTGTATTTTTGACATATCTCCCCGTGTTTTTACTCAAATTTCGATCGGGAGACCTCGTTGAATGCAGAATTAAATTCCGCATTCAACGAGTACCCACTCAACATACTTTTGACGGACCCTGCTACCCCAAAAACAAGAAATACCTGAAAAAATGTGATGATGACATCATCATCACATTTTTTCAGGTATTTCCTTTTTTTGAGGTAGAGGGGTCCGTCAAAAGTATGCTGAGTGGGTACTCGTTGGATGCGGAATTTAATTCCGCATCTAGTGATCTCTCTCAATCAAAATTTGAGTAAAAACACGGGGAGCTATGTCGAAAATACAAACAAAAAAGTAGTTTTTTTATGATACCTATCCCCAAATTTATATTTAAAAAGTGTTTAAGACCTATACGGTATTTCAAATTTAAAGCAATTTCATTGGCTAACACATGATGACATGGAATTTGAGTTGGAGTTAAAAGGCCCATTTTGAGTTGAAATTCCCTCTAATGTATACTTCAACCTTGGATAAGCACACAACGAAACTTCTCTTGCAATGGAAATTCCATAAACTTCCTTCATATTCAGCTGGGACGGGTTACCTTCAATATTCCACTCAAAAGTGTGCAACAACTGATCCGAAGCAAGCTCTATGGTGGGAATAGCCATGGAAGCCCCTGGGCATCCTCTCCTTCCTGCCTCGAACGGTATCATACTGAAATATGAAGCTTTTAAGAGAGGGGATAGAGCTTCATTGAATCTTGTTGCAATCACAGTGGAGACCCCACCAAGCATAATTGTATCATCTGCGAACTAGGAATGCGTTACAGCTTTGGTCCCGCTAGAAATATTTAAGCCTCTTAGATTCCCATCTTCTTGAAGTGCTTGAATATTTCTGCTCAGAGACTCTGCAACTAATAGAATGAGAAATGGAGACAAAGGGAATCCTTGCCTGAGGCCCCGAGAGGCTTGGTAGAAATAAACCGATCTTCCATTGATTAATGGAGCAATCAACAGAATTTTAATGCAGCATTTGATCCATCTAATAAACTTATTTTTTTAGGATTATTAATCTTCCCTTGTCCAATTTGGTCATATGTCTAAATTAGGAGTCATGTCTAAATAGAGAGTCCTTCCAATCTATTTTTAGTCACTAGCACCATTAGGTCCACTTGGCCTAATTGGGGCACATGTTCCAGTTACTAAAGTGTGGGGAACACTAATTGACCCCTACTGCCACTGATTGCACTTGAATGCATCAGTCTAGGAGCCTCCTAGATCAATCCCTATGAATTTGGACCCACTGGGAGTGCCGACACCAACCTTCATCAGTTGAGTTTAGTTAGTAACTAGTCAAACTAAGTTAGGAGTCAGTTACATTCAGTTATAGTCCTCTACATTAATGTAGCGCTAGGTTTTCATGGTTGCATGTAAGAGGGGCACATTTATCACCTACCACAGTGAGTTAGGCTTAGTTAACTCTAAATTAGACACTTGAGTTGTGTTTTAGAACTCCGATGAACTCCAATAATGATTTAGACAAGGTCTTAGTTACCTACAGTCAAGTAGAGTCTAATCAATTCGAATTTCCTCATGTGGATTCAAATTGCATGTGGCCATTTAGCCATTGTATTACATTGTAATTAATTATCTAATTACTTTTTGATTAATGAAAGAATTCACAGTTGCAAGCCATTTTTGCACCGTTTCATTCTTCAATTAGTGAGTAAATTGTGTGATCTATCTTGTGCATTGTGTATTTGTTCACATATCTATGTGCTCAATTTAATATGGTATTAGAGCCTCGGAGGACAAGGTACTTCTCCTCCATAGATCTCCATTTGGATCATTTTTTTGAGCAATTTTCTCCCTTCCTACTCTGCACTAGAAGCAGAAGGTTTACCATTTAATACCCCAAGTTAAGGAATTGTTGATCAAGCTTGCTTAATCAATTATGCTGGGTGTGATAAAAACTTGAAATGTGCAGGTAGTCGACCTTATTTTGTTCATTTGATTGTGTTATTTACAGGTTATCGGTTCTCCTCACTGCATTCGCTACAACAGCTAAATCTTCTTCACTGCATTCAAAATGGCCTCTCCAATAGAGCATCTCACTCCTTTCAATTACCACCAGTGGAAGGAGGACATGGAGATGAAGCTTTGATCAAAACAAATTTACAGGCTCACAATGGATACAACGGTAGAGCAAAGCAAATTTACAGGCTCACAATGGATAAAAAGGCAGAGCCGGCTCTTAATCAAAACAAAGAAAAATATTTCAACATGCTTGATGCAGCATATGGATGCTTGTGCCTCTCAATCTCTCAAGATCTTATTTTCCACATCAGAGGATTGAAGACTCCCAAGGAGGTATGGGATAAGCTTGCTTCCTTGTTTGATAATCAAGATGATCTGAGGGTCTGTCAGCTCGAGAATGAGTTGATCTCCCTTCATCCATCCAATTTCAAAACACTAAATTACTTCTTTAAAAAATTCAAGAGCTTGTTGTTTGAATTGAAGTTGTGCAAGGTTGAAAAGGAGGATGATCAACTTATTCTTGACATCCTCTCAAAACTTGGTGCATACTATTCAATATTTGTTTCAACCTTTCATTCAATGAAACTCACTACTCCAAACTGGAAGATGTCCACTCTTAACATCTTCATTGAATCTCTCACTCATGAGCATGACAAGTTGATCCAAATGGGGATCATTCGATCTTACAAAGATCAAGCACTGGTTGCAAGAGGAGGTAAGGTAGCAAATGATAAAGGGAAGCAAAGAGATGAGTCTCCTGTGAAGAACGAGCAGTCAAATGAGCCTTTTAGGTTTGAAGTGAAGCAAGAATAATGGTAAAGGGAAGACCCTTTGTTCCTACTATGGAAGGGGCTTTCATCCAGATAGCTCCTCCATGAAAAGATAAATCGATAAAATGACTCTTCTTTTGAAGAAACATAACATTATTGCACCTGCTAGAGCAAGGAAGGATGACCACACAGAAGACACTAAAGATTACTTCGAAATAGGTCATGCACTAAAGGCTAGCTATTCAATAGCACATACCTTCCTCATTGATTCTGGATCATCCAATCATATGGTTGCATCTCGAGAATCATTCTCTTCTTTACAGTCTTTTGATGGCCCTAGTATTCAGTTGGGAAATAAGAGTAAAGTTGAAATGAAAGGGAAGGGCTCTATCAAGCTTGAACATGGAAGATTCAAAGATGTGCTCTATGTTCCCTCCTTAGCTTCAAACTTGTTATCTGTATACCAAATGACTCATACTAGCTCTCCAAAGTGAGTGATATTTGGTCCTGACTCAGTGGAGATCACAGATATCTCTACTGGAAACATCATAGTGAAGGGTGTTGCAAACCATGCCTCCAAGGAATATGAGTTCTCACACTTCATGCCATTTTTAGAACCAGTGCACTCTCAGAAGCCACTTGCAAGATATCACATGCCCCAATTTGCAAAACAATTTTATGTTTTTTAGAAAACATTATGTTATATTTTATGTTAAAGTTTGTAATTAATGACAAAGTGGGGTCAAGAATAATTTAATGTATTGCAGAATATTTTATTAATAAATAAATAAAAGATGAGACAACAGTTGAGGGAAGTTGTTAAATGAGTGTTTACTGGTCACTTGGTGGAGGAAACTGGGTTGAGAGCAGATTGACAAGTGGCAGCATCCTCAAACTACTTCTAGCTGTTGCAGGTGGAAACTTCCCTATATTTGTGGTCATGATTCCCCAAGAAAGTGGAACAGGAGCAGGTGCCTCATTAAGTAAAAACTGACCTAGAAGACCTAGGCATGTTAATAAAACTTCCCATTGAAGACAGCTCATGATGTTCATTCTAGATTCATGATCATTCTGAGTGAATGAAGTGCACATGTGAATTCGATTGATGGGACTAGCTGAAGTAACCTCACCATCACCATTACCATTGTTTTCTTAGGTATGTAGTAACCTCCTACTATCATAGCCTCTACAAATTCATGAGGAATCGCTAGCGGCACCGCTGGGTATAATCGCAAGGTCTCTTTTACCACGCAATGGATGTATTTCATGTTTTCCAGATCCGACTCCTTCACTTTACCCTGTTGGCCAACCACCGATTCGATTTCTTTCTGCAATTTAATGGTTGCATGGGGATTTCCAAGCAGCTCACTCATTGCCCATTCTAACGTAGTTGATGTAGTCTCCAAGCCAGCTCTGAACATGTCCTGCACAAACACAAATCCAATTAATGCAAATTGATAATCGAGTGAAGTTTAAGAATGAGGTGATGAATAATATAGAATGGCAGATGGCCTGGCGATCACATACAAGCACAAGAGCCTTGATGATCAAGTGGGCACTCACACCTAAAATCCTATATTTTTAGAAATGCTAATATATGCGATGGAAAACTTATAGGATACCTAGTAATCCACATTATAATATGCAAGTGAACCATAATATTGTGTCATGACCGTATTATACTTCTTTTATGATGTATCATGCATTGTTATATTTATAGTGATTGAAGTTACATAGAAATTAGGTCTTCTAATATTTATGCATCTAACATATAATGGCTACAACACCACATAATACATGTTTATTATAATTAGGTTCCAAGTTATATGTCATATAAACATCCCATAAACAATTAAAAGCTATAGCCCATACCTATTCCCTATCTATACAATAGTGATAAAGCAAAACAATGAATAGACAATAGGACAATTGCATTAATAACAAGTTGTGAACAACTAGACTAAACAAACAATAATGAACACCATTCCTAATAGTACCAATAGAAAATCCAAATGACAAATTACATAGAAACCATCACTTCATTCCTATATATGAAAATGAAAACATAAGTACACCATTCATAATCCTAGTACATATATTCACCAATTTGCAAGAAACTTATTTCCTTTTCTTATTCCATGACTACCACATAGGACTATTGTTTTCATTTTCTTGTTAAACTCTTCTTCCCACATAGGTCTATGGTGAAGATATATAATACCAAGGTAGCCATATTATCCCTCAATATAAAACAAATAAAACACAAGTAACCTTAAAAAATGCCATTGGATATTGGTTAAATCTATAATTACGTAGATTTAGAGTTGAATGAAAGTCTAATATAAGAAGTGTGTACAACAAAGAGGCTAAAGGGAGGGTGGAAGGAAATATTCCTACTACAAATGAAATTTTAGATCAATATAAATGTGGGATTTGAGAATCATCAATTGTCTATTCCATAAATTGGTGATACCATTGATTTTATACTAATGTGATATTTTATATGAAGGGGCTAAATTTGGTTGGAATTGACTTCTTATAGCTAGGGGGAGCTTATTGGGATGCAATCTCCTTCTTGTTGTTTTGAAGGCCAAATATTTTTGTTGGTGAACCTAGGAGTGGTCGTTTAATGGTCACTTACACATGTGAGCGATTTGACGGGTTGCAACCTAGTTGATATTGTGATCATAATAGTCTGATTTCACTTATGTTAGGTACTGAAGCTACTTCACTAATGGCGGGTATAAATACCTCATTGAGGTCCTCCTTGTTTTGAGAATTGAACAAGGCCAACCATGTGAAGGTGGAAGCTCTTATGGCCCACCCCCCCTCACATAACTCTCAATTCCCCATATCCAATGCATGCACTTGAAAAATATATTAAATTTATATGCAAACATGTGGATTTATTTTATTATAAAAAATAAGTATACATAGTGTTTATTCAGTCATTTCTTTCTAGGTTTATTTCTTTTGACAAAATCAACAAGCAACTCATCTTCTACAACTTGTCATTCAGTTCTTGTGACATCTACAACTTGTCGTATTCTCTACCTAGTAGAGTACTCATGATGTGGATACTACTGCAAGGAGTCGAGATTTGATGCAATAATGTAAAAATATTACATTGATATCTTATGCTATTATAATGAAAAGTATTTCATTAAAAAAATATTACAGAGGTATTTTTTACCTGATGTGGCCACATCATGTACTTCGTGTTACTGTCTAGGCTCATGTTGTATAGTAGGACCCTCTACATTCTCAACAGTTGAAACATGAAAAATCACAATTAATATTCACCATTTGCAATGCAATATTTTAAATTGTAGCATATGAATTCTTTCATTACCAGGATTTGAAGCATGACCTTCAATAGGTTGTTCTCCATCGTCGACATTAGGTGGATCGTTGATTTCCTTCTCAAAACTGAGTCAATATTTTATTGCAAATATTTATAATGAATAGATTGCACAAGTAATGAATCTTAAATAAACCTAATTGATTTTATATACGCCCTACATGCAAGATGGATCACTGACAGACTGTGTTTTCCTAGAATTTTTTTTTTGACATTCAACAACAACTCCAAAGTCGTGCTGGAATTCAAGGTTCAAGTCTTCCTCTGTGGGCATTTCATTGAATCGATCAGCCTACATATTTGCATAATGTCATGAATTTACCTTTTACAGTTCAATAAAACAAAAACAATTTGCAATTTATTTTTTGGATGAGATATTGGTTTTTGGATACTTTCAATTTGTACCACCAAATTTGAATAACCACCAGGCCCAAGCTTGTGATGTCCAATTTTTTATTTCCTTGCCTTTGGGGCCTTCGATGTGTCTCACAACCTATGAAAAGGTTGAAATACATTATATGTTTCAAATTTGATCTAAAAATTAATAATAATAAGGTTTATAATTACATTGCTGAAAGTATTGCATACCTTCTTGTGCCCGGTGATATCTTTCCTTCTTTTCTCAAAGCCCTATCATTTCCATCTTCCACTAGGGATTTCCACTCTCTTCCTGAAGTCATTGGAGGGCACTCATACCTAGGGTTCCTTTCTAGATGAACTCTAATGGGTCCCTCACAATCTTCATATGTTGGCCAACCTTATTTAGAACCTCCGCTTCATTGAAGGTATTGTTATCAAACATGTCAACAAAGCGATTAGTGAGACCATCCTTTAAACTTTTAGTTTGTTTATACCACCTTGTGCAGATGGTGGTCCCAAAGATATCCAATGACATATAATTTAGATTTTTATAAAAAACATCATTTCTTGCAAGACAATCATGTCATCATTAGCTGATTTTTTTTAGTATATTATAATCAAAATATAAACAATAATTTAAACAATATATAAATACTTGGGATCTTCTCTATCTTTATGGAAACAATATTTTCGTCCACCAAAAATTTGTATGTAGTGTACCCCTGATAGTGACACGAGAAGATCGAGAGAATTTTGCTTGAGAAGATCGAGAAAATGTTGCTCTAACTCCCATGAGTCCCACCTTCCAACTCGACCCTCTAACTCCCATGAGTCCCACCTTCCAACTCTCAACCATGTTAATGTAATCCATGAGCATTGCGAACTTAAATTTGTAGAGCGTAGATGCTCACTGCAATAATGAAAGAATAAAAAAATGATAGAAAAACATTGAGTTATATGACTTTTTTATGTTTTGTGAAAATTCATTGCAACTTGCAAACTGAAAGACAACAAAATAATTCTAATTTAATAGATTTTTCTAATTTTTAGTGAATGTATGGTTTGTAAATTGAAACTTAGAAAGTATCGTTTTATTAAGATAAATATATTAATAATACTAGTAATATAAAAAAGGTAGTAATATAATGACCATTTAGAAATTTTCTTGACCTTCAAAATTAGGTTTTAGAAATTTTATTACTCTTCTTAAATAAATGACGGTTATCCAAAATTTTAAACCATATTTGACCGTCAAAATGCCCCATGACATGACTGACATTTTTCCTGCCAAATTCCATCGATCGTAGGGAGGCTTAACATATGTTTATTTGGGTATATTTAGTGTTCTTAATGCACCACTACATCATTATAGGTAGATTAAACAAATTTTTATTGTGATTATCTTTTGTGGGAAATAATGTAATGAACCATAGGGTAGGGAGGCTTAACATATTTTTATTGGGGTTGAATTTGGTGCAAAATAATGCCAAGGAACTATGATAACTAAGGTCTAATAAAAATATATTATTAACATATTTTTATTGGGGGTTGTTTTTAGTGGAAAATAATGTCCATGAACCTTGATAGGAAGGTCCCATAGGGGTTGTTTTTAGTGTAAAATAATGTCCATGAACCTTCATAGGAAATAGGAAGGCCCCATCATATTTTTATTGGAAGATGTATTTGATGGGAGTTTGAGAAGTTGAAGTTCAAAAAGTAATTATACGAAGCATAAGTTATTAAAGAATCTCAAATAGCAAGGAAACAAATGCACAATCTGGTAGGAAATGGATGATAGATGAATGGGTACAATTCATGTTTCCTTCATGTATAAATTTAAATTTTTTTTTTTTTGTTTTCTTTAACCACTTTAATAGGAACCTATTCTATGCATAATTCCACGTGTAAAAATATCTTTATAGAAAATAGGAGGTCATTTGGGATTTCTTTTACATTTCTTCAAAAATATTTTTGTGGTTAATGTATTACATTTTTACTCCACGTTTTTATATTGTTGTTTACTTTTCATACAAAAGTTTCCACTTTCAAGAGGATAGAATGTATGTATTTAACTTTTTCTTTGCTTGTTAGAAATGCTCATTATTCGAGGCTAGTGAATTTTAACTATTGGCTAAGAAACCACAACTCAGGGGCATCTAAGCTATCAAAACCACTGGGGGATCGAACTTGACCTAGGCCATACCAACACTTAGCATGGTTGGATATTTTGGGTGTCTCCTCGCAACTAAGTCATCGTAAAGGTATTGAGCTCGGGTCTCCTAGAAAACGAAACTCACACTTTAACTAGATGAGCTAGCAAGAATTGACAAATGTCTATCTTCAACATAAAGTAAATTGCAACCTTGCAATATTTATATTTTGTTGTTAAGAAGTATTGGAATTTAATTATAAAGATACTCATCAATATAGGATGCAATTACAAATTGAGATGTTCCTTATTATAAATTTTAGTTATTATTTGTGCTACACTACCATCCCTCCATAACATATTTTCTTCTAGTTTAATCACCCATGGAATATGTACCACATACAATGAGCTAATCTATTATAGTTAACCGTGCTTCATACTTTCTTGACTGTTTCTACATTTTCAAGAAATTTCAAAATTCACTTCCATTTTACCTTGTTTCTCTTTTATTTTCCATGATTCTTTAGCAAATGAGAAGGGGCATTTTGATGATGAGGAGGAATGCCACACCCTTGTCTTATAAAGGTTCTAAGTTCCTATTCCAAGGAGGGATTAAGGATTGGATCCCACATGATGGTGGAGTATGGAAAGTAGATTTCCTAGACAACAAAGGTGTGAAGCTCGTACGGTGGTCACATGTGGAAGTGAGCATACCAAAAAGCCTTAAGAAGGTTGCCATGTGAGGTATGACAAGGAGCTCACAAGCTTACCTGCTAGCGAAATCCACCATAATATGAGTTGGCCCAAAAATGATAAGGGTTTCAAGGTTTTAAGTGAAGGAGGGCCAATAGGGATGCATCTCTTGGGCATCACCCAGATGCATGTATATAAGCCAAGCATGGCATAGCAAGAGGAAAGAGGCACCACAACGCATCTCTAACACAACAAGTCCGAAGGAGAGGAAAATTGCAGTGATACAATAGCAAGGGCATGGCTAAGGTGAAGTTGGTAGCTAAACATAGAGTTGGTTAGGTGCCGCGAGAGGTGGACTTACAAATGCAATAAAGGAAGAAGCTTGTTAAGACACAGTTTTAGGTTTTCTTTGTAATGGAGCTACAGGTGGTTTGGGTTCACTCTCGAAGTGGTGGCAATTTGTGCACCCTCCAAACTATTGTAACCAACTCTATTGCATCATAATGATGTACAACAATAAAACTCATGGGTGCACCCCATTGAGGTGTTTTCAACTGCAAACTTGTGTTGTTCTATGTGCATGTGATCTTATGTGACTCTATTATAACATAGTGTTAACTAAGATTACACATAATAATAAGATGCAGGCATAGTTTGAAAAACTCAACCCAAGTTGGATTCGTCACTATGAGTGGAATTTTGGTAGTGCCATAAGACTAAGAGAAAAAATAAAAGTTAAAATTTTATGTAGAATTTTGAGTCCCATGAAAATAAATCTTTTTGTAACATTTATTTTAGTGTTATCTTTTCCAATTCATCATATCTATTTTTTTCCACTCAACAATATTTTTCCTTTCAACATTTTTTTATATATCACTATTTTAAAAGTTCATAATTTAAAAATGTATTCATACATAAGGACCTCTCAATCAAACGTTGAAAGATTTTATCTACTTCATCGTTATCTCATTTGCTTTATCGTTATCTTTACATAAAAAAATATCCATCACTAAAAAGAAATTTATTGTAAATTAATAATTTTTATAATTATATTTACAATTAAATATAAAATTTTATAATTATATTTATAATTAATTATCATAATAATAAATATAGTTATTAACCTTAATTTATGACAACTTTGATCTATCTCACATTGAAAAATAAAATATTAATTTTATTTTTTATATATGATAAAATTCTTAAATAAAAAAATAAATTTTATTTCATTATATTTATAATGAATTAAAAGGTTACCAAAGTTATTTGAAAAAAATATTTTAAAATTAATCTTTAATATAATGTTTATTTTGATCATAATTTTAATAATAATAATGATTATTATTATTACTACTACCATCATCTTCATGTGGGTAAAGTCTTGGTGAATACTTTATATCACATGATCTATAACAATGCCGAAGAACATGGAGTATTGAGTATTTTAGGAATACTATAAGGACATGAAACCACCATTTAATTTTTGGATTCCAAAATTAAATTAACATCACATAAGCTAAGGGAACTAAAACCTCGAGGCATCTGCCAAGTGGAAGACTTCCTCTGAAGTAAAATTGATTTATTATATAATACAATGATATAATAAAAACACGTTTACCAATTCAGTCACATTTTAAATTATATATTTTTCTAAAATAATCTTTATACAATAAAATTAAATATTTTCTAATAATATATTTAATTATAGTTTTGACTACAAAATTTTAAATCAGGATAATCAAAATAAGCTAATGGTTTCATGTCATGGTGGAAATATCTAAAATAACAATATGTTGTTTAGGAGGAATTATTATAAATCAAGATAATCAAAATAAGTTAATGGTTTCATGTCATGGTGGAAATATCCAAAATAACAATATGTTGTTTAGGAGGAATTATTATAAATCAAGATAATCAAAATAAGCTAATGGTTTCTTGTTATGGTGGAAATATCCAAAATAACAATATGTTGTTTAGGAGGAATTATTAGAGGTACATGTAAGATCTATTATAATGTGGTGTAAAAATGTGTAATACGATTCAAGAATATCTAGCTTTTATTTATGGATAATTGGTATAACTCATAGATATTGTCTTATAACATTTTTATGTTATTTTTCATGTAAAATAAAGTGCATCCATTCATGTTAAAACATGGTTTAAATCAAAGTGATGGAATTTTGTGAAATTTGTTGACTATACACTTGTACATAATTGTGGGTTATCATGCACCACTATTTTTCCATATTTGTTAATGTTAATTTCTTTGGGAAACCTAATATGTAGGGATTATGGTTCCATGGGTGAATCCTGAGTGGGCCTGATGGTTAAGAGCATGTGTTTCCTCCTAGGAGGTCACAAGTTAAAATCCAAAGGGGGGTAGGGTATGTACACCTCCGTAGACTTTAGTAGTTACATCACTGTGCAGAGGGGGGTCACTTGAACCACAAACAAGGGTGTCTCATACACCAATTGGTGTCTCGCTTGGCGGTGACCTTAAAAATATATTATTATTATTATTATTATTATTATTATTATTATTGTAAATATTTTAGTTTAAGTTATTTGAAGAGTCTCGCACCTTTGGGATACGAAATTCCAAAGGACACTTCGTCTTTTTATAAATAAGACCTTCAAATTCAATAAAAGTATCCAAACATTAGAGTTATTCAACACATGTCATGGTATTAGATCACTAGCAATTTTAACTCCACGAGTTCTTGTAGCCTACCTTTTATCCTCCTTTGGTCTAATTCTTGTATCCTACCTTTTTTACCTCCTTTTCCAACTTGTTAGACCCCCAAAACTTCACATTCAGGTATACCAGACCTTCCCATTTAGGTATCATGCATTACTATTTTCCATGTCTCACTCTCCTTTTCATTTTGCATGTGTGTGTGTGTGTGTGTGTGTGTGCGCGCACGCGCACGCAGGTGTATTCTATTGATATAATCCTCTCTTCATCATGTCAAATCGTGAACCGTATCTATGTGCACCCTAACCTCAAACCTGCAACCTTCAGATATTTAGTTTGATTCTCTCCCAACTAATATATCAATGCTTGTGTATCAAAACATTATTTCAACCTTCATGTATTGAGAGATAATGAGGTTCAAACCTATGACCGAAGGTTTCTTCTCCTAAATCAACACCTCCATGTAGTCACACAACTACTCCTATTTGTTATATATGTTTAGTGCCTTCTCACATGATAGTGCCTCCATAAAGTGTCATCACTATTCCTTCTAGTCCTATACGTGTAGTTCCTTCTTACCCCATGAAGTCATAACTACATTATTTAGTTTAGTCCCTTAAGTACCAATTCAAGTATGGTATCGAGTGTGTGGCTGCAAAAACCTAAACATAGGTGGAAGCTCAAGACGGATGAATCCCTCCAACAATACCAAGTTGTACACTCACAAGATGAGGAGAGATATTGAATAGTTTGAATGAGATGCTATAATTCATATTCATACTGACACAATGAGCTCAATATGCCCATTTCAACTGGTATCAAGGGGAACTTTAATGATCCATAATTTTCTCATAGTGTATAATGCTTGGAGAATCTTACTAATTCTTAAATTTACAACCATAAAATGTTTGGTGATTTCAAAAAAAAAAAAAATTTCTAAAGAATTTATATGGTTTTTGGACAAATTTGCCGATCTTTAGAGTAAAAAAAAATTATCCCATGGAATTTGGGAGAATCAACTTTAAAAAAAGGAAAATTGGTGAATCTTTTTTTTGGAAAAAGGTTGAAAAATAGTCTATGGGGTAAATTCCACCGCTAAAATTTTTCTTGACTGGTATCAAAGTGAAGAAACAAATTGATTCTATGTTTGAATTTTAATAAATTGGCTTTGCTTGGTGTCCACCCTATAAACTCTTAGTAATTCAAGTCTATTCTTACTAGTTGTTAGTCCCAGAGTTATCCTAGGTTGAAGGTAGAACAAGCCCAAGCATGACAAGGCTCAAACTTGAACGATTTTAGAGCTAAATCGAAATGTGAATGTATGTTTGAGTCATTATTTAAAATTCTCAGGATTTTTAATGGTGAATTGTGAATAAAATTGGGAATGAAAAGGCAATTTAACAGAGGAATTAGATGGAGTCAGTTAGAACAAATTGGAAAATGATGAGGTATGAAGTGATGAAGACAAATCTTGGAAAAAATGAAGCACCCATGGGTGAATTTCCTCAAGAAAGATAGGCTTTGAACATACTGAGTTGTATTTGACATATTTAAGTAATTATTTACAAATTTTCAAGGGCTAACATGAGATCTATTTATCTTTAGCAGTACGACATTTCATCACAACAAAATATACAAAAATAATTCATACACAAAGCAAGATGAGATGTATTAAAGGTCAACATAGAACCAAAAGAACTTTGAATTTCTGTAAAGACTTCCAAAGTTTAATCATGGACAAATTATTTACGATTCTCAATTCATAACTCATTGTTTTATTATTCTTACAAATCCTCACAAATAGATGACCACATAAGAACGAAGGTAGAAGTAACCATTTACAAGACTTCATTCCATTAATCTCTGATACAAATTATTTACATAACAACAATATACACCCCAAATCAACAATAGAAGAAATAATACCTCTAATTATCAAATTGCCATCCATTTTCTCATCTATCAAGCTACATTATATAGGTCCTTGAGGCACCTGAATTCAGTTTATCAATGAATATACCTATAACAGAAAGTAATATTTTTTGCTATTTAATTTTTGCATTAAAAATAATATAGTTTACAAAACTCCGATTTAATTATTTTTCTGGCCTCCACCTCTTTTCTTTTCCTACACGACTGATTGTTGACTGCGCATAGTTTGCTGAGTTAGGGGTGATATAATACTAGGTGGAATGCCAAATTGGCTCATCCCTTACATCATTTCATTATATGTGGGGTCTCTCGGTTGCATAAATGCTAATGGTGTAGTTTGTCCCATCTGTTATTGTGCTCCCTATGGTACTTGTGTGAACTGTTGAGCTAGAAGGGGAGCCTGTTTTGAAGATGACCTAGGTTTTTGTTGAGATGACTGTTGTTGTTGAGGTGGAAAGGCTATATTATGATACTTGGTAACAAGCTTCCTATCCTTCCCCATTGGTATGATGTTAGCTTTAAGGTTCTCTAGGGATAACTCAACCTCAGAATATCTTTCATAAGTCAGTGGCCCCATTTCCTTGAAAACGTTTTTCATCCTTGTCCAAATTTGAAAAGGGGGTTTTATTCTTTCAAATGCTTGATCACCACTTATTATTCCTTCTAACTCCTCTTCTATATTTTCAATTCTCTTTTCTTTTATTTTGTTTATATATTCCTCTTTAGAATAGAATTCTAAGTTTACATATCGTAATAGAGGTAATCTCATATTATTAACTCCATTCAACATGGTCTTGAATGATTTTATATCATCTGCTAAGATTTTTGTGCTCTTCTACATTATCCTGTACAATGTTTGCTTCAAGATCATCATTTTTGAAATTTTGATTACATGTGTTATGTTATTTAATTACAAATCCTCTAGCTATTTATTAGTTCTACTATTTAGGTAATTAATGGTCTCTCTTTCAGGCTAGTTGGGCTTGTCTCCCAAGGTAGTATCTACCAGCTTCATTTCATTCATGGCTAACTTGTATATATCCATCTCAACAATTATTAGGTCCATAAAATCCCACTTTTCATTAAATATATGGGCTATGCTATCACATATATCCTATGTAGTTCTTCTTAACAACTCCTCCCCCTGGGGATCTATCTTTAAGGATGTCACTTGAATATTTAGTCATCAAGTTCTCTTTTCAGATCAGTGATGTCATCATCTTTTTCACTAACATCATGCTCTAGCTCCATAATTCTATTGTTCTTCTAGGTGACATCATATTCTAAACCATTTATTTTGGTATACATATCCTCTTCAATCTTGGATGGCTCAACTGTGGTTTTATCTTCATCCATAAGATCCACATCAACTAACTCACATGTCGATGTCTGAGTTACAGGATCTTGGAAATTCTGCTCTATTTTTGTTTGAATAGGTGCTTGTTATGTAACCTCTGAAGCTATTGTGGATGGAGGCACACTTTTCTCTTTATTTTCCTTTTGAGAATTTAAATTAACTATCTATGAGGCTAACTCACTGATATTTTTATCTTTTTCATCTACCCACGCTCTATATTTCACCACAATAACTAACAATTCTTATTTTTTCCTTTCCCACTTGATGGATTTATGTTGTTTACACTTGGTGTACATTTGGTATCTTTAGCTGGATTTTCAAATTTGCAATTTCACTATCATTTTTTCCAATCAGTGATTTAAATTGGGATTCATCATTAGGTTTGGCACTTAAAGACGCTATTTTATCTTCCAACTCTTTAATAGTCATCTGCTTGGATTTGGTTGTCCATTTTTATACCTTCAAGAGGTATCCAACAATGTTTAGGAATACCCTCAACCTTTTCTCTACTTTAGTGGTCTTCACTACTTCTACACATATCATGTCACTAGACTGTTTAAG
Organism: Pseudotsuga menziesii; assembly: GCA_001517045.1. Taxonomy (NCBI): domain Eukaryota; kingdom Viridiplantae; phylum Streptophyta; class Pinopsida; order Pinales; family Pinaceae; genus Pseudotsuga; species Pseudotsuga menziesii. Next base: position 294,815 of record LPNX011084391.1, read on the forward strand.
AAATATAGTTTTTCTAGATTACTAAACAAGCCCATTTTATTACATGTTCTTCGGCTATGTAATCCTTTACACTGGGGGGTATTGGAACCATTAGTTCTATCACAGAATACCTGAAATTGTCATCAACATTGTCTGATATTGTGAGCAGTGGTTTCTCAACAGGCATAACATGCAACCTGTTTTCATTTATTTTTTGTACACTAACTTTTCTAATTTCCCTAAAAATCACCTGTAAATCAGTCTATACTAGCATAGGTCCTGTTGGAGTGATGGATTTGTATTTTTGAGGTATTATGAATTCAAAAGATGGATAAGGCATAAGGGTGATTCCATGAAGATGGGTAACACTTTTTGGCCAAATTTGGCGATGAAAACCTGATTTTTAACTCATGTGCTAGATAGAAGCCCTCAAAACACATATATGCCATGTGAATTTTGACTTGCAGTAAAAACAAAAATTGTAGAATATTATGTTGGCTTCATAGTGATATTTTTTTAAAAATATTTTGATGTCATTTAATGTGTGAATTTTTGCATTTAATGAACTGTGTGACCTTAAAAATTTGAAGAAGCTAATAAGTGGCTCATGTCCACGTAGAGTAATTCAATCTTGCATTAATAATTTAAAATATATATATATATATGAGCATGATCTACATAAAATGTAGTGTGATGTGCATATTTTTTTGTTAATTTTTTTCACATTATACAATTATTTATTATTTTTCGAAAGTCACCACATTCGATTTGAGCATCGTTTTAAACACATATTTGTCCACGTAAAGAAATTTTTTCTATTTTTTCAAAAATTGAAAAACCAAAGATACCATTTTGAAGAGGACACGTCGATATGTGATGTGTGCATTTTTAAGAATTTTTTGGCTGTGTATTTTTAACTCTGCAGATTTTTCTTTGAGCTGCTTTGAAGTTGCAGTCTGGTTTTCTAAGTATAAGTTTTAGAAGTAATTAAAAAATAAATTTCATATGAATGCCAAAATGCGTGTATGATACTTCAATGGATAGAATATTCGTTGGTGAATTTATCGGCATCAACTCTGCTCAGTTATGTGCTAGGAATAGCAGGGTGTACACCTCTGCAAGGCACAGGAAATTTTTCATTTGTTTGAATGTGGGATAAGTCTGTTTTTTTAAGCCCTCGACCGAGGTATGAACCTCGACCGAGGTATTAGCTCGGTCGAGGTCCTTTAAAGCAAAAGCCCGAGAGTGAATTCAAACATTAATGACACTCGAACTACAAGATTTAATGTCTTTCCCACCCAAATTTTTAATCAAAATCTATATAAACATATAATTCATACTAAGCTAAATCTCCTTCAAATTGCCTTAGAATTTCATTGAAAAAAGTTTGTTTTGTCATACAAAGTTAGCATTGTAGATTGTTTTGCAGGTATCAATTTGGATTGTTGATCAATCACAATGGGAAGCAGCCAATGTCGAACAAGAAGAAATGAAAGAAATCAAAACAAAATTGAAGAGAAAAGAGAGAAAGATAAAGAAAGGAAGAGGAGAAAAAGAAAAATCTTGAGAGAAGAAGAAATTCCAAATGAAGCTATGATGGAAGAAGCAAATCCCATTGATATAGGTATAATTTCAAAGGTATGCAATTTGATTTTCATTTTCATAGTTTACAATTTGATAGATTTCATAGTTTACAATTTGATAGTTGATAAATTTCATAGTTTA
>LPNX011084395.1:0-47498 GCA_001517045.1 Pseudotsuga menziesii
TTTAATATTTCTATATATTATTAATATTACTAAAAAAATACTTAAAATCATTTTTAGTAATATAAATAAAACTAACCAAACACAATTATGTCTATACCAATATAACCTATATTTAAACCTTACCACGTAATAATTCCATAGTTCAAACGATGGCATTTTTTTTATGTTATATGGTTATAACACATAAAGTTTGACATTACCGCTTGCATACAATCTCTTCGTGGCATGACCTTGGATAAAGATATGGCTAAGATTTATGATGTGGCATATAATAATATAACAATCCACATTATATTGGTATGGTTTTAATGGATATGTTTAACATTACCGCTTGCATACAATCTCTTCGTGGCATGACCTTGGATAAAGATATGGCTAAGATTTATGATGTGGCATATAATAATATAACAATCCACATTATATTGGTATGGTTTTAATGGATATAAACATATGTCTTTGTGATATGTTTTAAACATTGGCGCTTATGGTTTAGGCTCCACATTATACCATATTATACCATATGGTTTAAATATAGTGTTATAACATATGATTTACATTATATTGGTATGGTTTTAATGGATATAAACATATGCCTTTGTGATATATTTTAAACATTGGCGCTTATGGTTTAGGCTCCACATTATACCATATTATACCATATGGTTTAAATATAGTGTTATAACATATGATTTACATGGAGTCATGGTGACCTTGGGTTTGGTTAATTACTAGGCTTAATCCAAAAGCAAACAAAATAAAGAAGTATTAGGTACGCCTTTTCTTGGACATGGATTGCATCCACACCTACTGCTACGAGTAGTGTCTCCCGTCAATGTTAAGCTCTGTGAGTACATCTAATTCCACCTATATGCCTTGCCTTTGGACATCCTTGTTTTATTTCTTTAGACACCATCTGGCTATGGATATGTTGCACCTGCGTATTGGAAAGAAGGATATGATATGATGTGCCCATCCCTAAATTATATAGAAAAGGGAGGGGCTATTTTCCTACATGACCAACTGGAATCCCATCCGTATGGCACATGATCCCCTAGTAAACTACTATAGAGCACCTAACGCTTCCGCAGACCAGAAAGATATACCCGAGATAACGGTGGATGCCCTATTGTAGACATGGGGTTTTTATGCAATGAAGTGAAGCTTCATTTAATTTTTGGTTTATTGAGGGAAATGACATCTGTGCAGATAAGCGGAGCTGATCCCGAGAATGGATTAGAGAATTTACAAAGCAGGGCAAGAACAGGCTGAGGCCGGGGTCGTGGTCACCGAAAATGAAACCCTTGCCCCATTATATGAATCACAACCCTACTCTACTATGTTGAATACTTAGGCTAAGAGGACTAGATTTACAAGTAATTTGTCTAAATTTAAGAAGATGCTTGAAGACACATCTAAGAAGAGTAAATGGAGTTGGAATTCAAGCAATTCTAAACATGGTGATGAGATTGGTGTCGGTGGACAGAAATTGAAACTGTCAAATATTGGTATTGAGCTTCACGTTGGGTCTCCACTGCCTTCATAATGGCATCAATGTTTAGACCTTCAGTTTTGTTCTATGATTTTCTTGGTTATCTATTGTGTTTTTCTTTTATTCATGTTTTTTTTCTTTGTTGTGGATGTGGTGGAGATGAAATGGCTAGATAATAATTCCCTTACAGTAACAAAGGATTGCTACACCTGCAGATGCACTAGAATAAGCCATAAGGATCAAATCTATTATTGGATATCCCGTGATTTTCACAAGTTGCAGCCCCGAAAATAGGTCAGACCTGCCCAGGTTCATAATAATATTGCTATGTTTATAGATAAAACTCAGGAACTAGCAATTCCAAGGGTTGGTAGACCAAAAATGTTGTGTACAAGATTTCAAAATGAAGGTTATAATATCTAAGAATTTCCTCGCTTCAAGGTTCAAGGGAGGGACCCACTCTTTACTTTCCATGCGGGACCCCTTCCAGAAACACTTACGAGAGGAGTTGTGCAAGTCTTTACCTGCTGTTGCACCTCTTTTTTTGTAGTAAAGTATAATGCTTTCCCAAATACTAAAACTGCATAATCTGCTTAATATTGTTATATTTGTAAGATTCATGAGCAGCCCCCAGGAATTGTAAGACTCATTGATTAACTTTGGGGATTACAACAATCTCATATGGAAATAAGCTTTCCATTACTCAAAGAATCCAACCTTTTAACAAACTAATTCAGAATATATACAAAAGGAGAAGGAAACTAAATATAGAATTAGAAAGTTAATTCCTAAATTTCTGTTAACAATCTGACAACTTCATAAGATATCCTAAATGAACTCAACTGCATTCTATCCTATTTCTAACTTAACTCTTCCATTGACAGCAAAGCTAACTTGATTATTTCCAGAACTAGTTCACTAAATTGATTACCACTAACGTAAACATATGGAGATTCAATTAAGGGAAACCCACTCCCTTTTGTCAAATTTAGAATCTTAATTTTTGAATGGCCACATTGCAATTTAAGAGTGATTCCCCTGCATCATTTATCCTTAGTAAAAGATCTAGAGTAACCTTGGTAAGTAACACTACAACTTTGGGAGAAGAGAGGTCTGTAGTGCTTGGGAGCATAACCCAATTGTCAAAGAAAGAGCTAGTACTAATTTGCCAGGTGTGAGAGGTGTGAGTACCTCCTAAATGCATACTAATTTGCCATATGTGAGAGGAAGTGATGTTTTAATTTTGGTAAAAAATTAATGACGTATTTTTTATGTTTAGCTATTTCTATAAGTCGCTGTTAATTTTTTCTTAATTTTTCTAGAGGTTGAACTTTAATGAAAGTGGTTTCTAAACCCAAATTTTAATTGCAAGTAATATGGATATGATGGGTGTATATTGCATAATGTTAGAGAGTGTCATTTATGATTTGTGTTATATCAAGAAACCTACATCCATTTTTCAATAGTGCTCACAAGTGTTTGTCGATCCCAAGAGTTGATACACTTGGTGTTTGTACTTCATGTATAAGTCGATGTGATCAGGTGGCGATGCTATTAATCAATCCAAGTATGTGTAAAGAGTCAATGCCGATTCTTATTATGCTACTCCATGCAGTCGATCCGAGAATTGATACAGGAGTCGATGCCTTCTTATGAAAGGAAATATTCATTAGAATATTTTTATTGAGGGCGATTCTTACAAACCTTGGTGCCATGATCAGTTTTATCTCCGAGTGCCTATTTCATCAATTTTGCCTATATATCGATTTAATTGCTTAATTTTCCATTTTGCCTTTGCATTTGCTGCTGGGAGTTGATTGCTTTAGGCAGGCCCGAGCACCTTGCATAATTTTATTTTTTGACAGAAAAATGGCAAATCAAAGTCGGAGATTAAAATTATGTGAAACAACGTCAGTTGCAACTATAATGAAATTTGTGGCCCAATGGGACCGAAGCCTCTGAATTCATTATGAAGGATGGGTGGCTAGGATACACGTCTTTGGTATATTCCCCAAATTCGTCAAGCATACATATTGAACGACAAAGATTTATTGTGAATGGGCAGCAAAGATTTATTGTGAATGGGCAACAGTGTGGGAAAACCTCAAATCAAATGAGTAAGCAATTTTTCAAAATGTATTTTTGATGCAATTTTATATGCTGTCATTTTATTTTTAGTTTTTACTATTTAGAAAAACAAAATTTTAAAACCTGTTTCTAAACTCAAATTTTAATTACAGATAATATGAATGCTAAGAGGTGTATATTGTATATTGTTAATGTTAATGAGTATTAATTATTGATTTGTGTTATTTTTGGTAAGTAATTTTTTAGATTTTTGTTAAATATATAATAAAAACTAATTTTTTCATTGCTTAAATTCTTTAATAAAAAATTTATTAATGAAAGAATTTTACCTTAAATTTATTCATGAAAGAATTCTACCTTAATAGTTGAAAAGGTAACTTTTTTACGTGAGGAAAGAAATAAAAATAAATAAATAAAATATTTTGAAAAATAAAATTGAAATGATCGGGGCAAAAAGACAATTGCTAATCCAATTCTTGCATCGTTTTTTTCCTAATCCAATTATGTTGCCATCGTTTTTTCTTCATCCAATTCTTGCCACGCGAAAGGTCGGATTCAATCTTACAATTCTCAATTGGTCGTCGTCGGGCAGATAATCCACGGAGGGTAGATAGTCCACTCAAGGACAATGTGAATCCGAAGAGAGTCTCTCTAGACGGCGAACCGTGGAGCCGCGTTGTTCCACCTGTTCAGCAATCCAGGAAACGCGTTCCTCTTTCCAATTTGACAAATTAGGCATCCACCAAATCTAAGCATGGCGTTCCCCATAGCCAAGTGAAATCATTTTCCAATTTCTATCCAAATGGGTTTTCTTGGTTTTGGCATTTGTATTCAGAGAATGCAAGGGTTTTAGGTTTTTTTTGGGTATTTATTCTAATTTTATTGGGCAGTTTGCTTTTGAAAATTTCTGTCTGAAATTGTAAAAAAATGATTACTTTGTCTTAAAGGATCTATTAGCCAATCAACATCTTCAAAAGCTAGGGCTAGACGGACTCCCAGCGGCACAAGAGACTCTGAAATTCAAAAGGGCCCTGCAAAATACTCTATTCCTAGACATCCTGCAAAACTCGATAATGTTGGTCTAAGGGTTCTGAGAAACAATGTGGCCTGCAGTATCTCTGGTTCCTCTAATCCGAACAACAGGATTTCATCTACAAGGGGGAAGATTTCAAATACAACTGCTTCTCATTCTTCAATTATTACAGAGGCTCTACCCATTGACGACAATGCCTCAAATATTGCTTCGCTGGAGCAGAAAACCTTGCAGAACCTATACATATCAAAGCATCATTTAAAGTCAAAACCATTGGAAGGTAATTTTATGAATAAACTCTTTTTGCTTCATCGCTCGTGTGCTATGTGACCAGAAACCTGACCCGGGGGATCATTTCTTGTTTCTGTTCCAATTCTTGTTCTGCTCCTTGCCTAACCCTATATTTGTCCATTACTAATCAAATTTATATGTATAATATAAAGGGTGTTAGGGGAGTTGTTTTTTATTCCACAAATCCAGGGTTCATTTCTTGTTTCTGTCCCATACTTGTTACCGCTCCTGTCCTGACCCTATTAAAGTGCATTACTAATCAAATTTATATGCATAATATGGAGGGGGTTGGGGGGAGTTCATGCTTCTTATTACCCCAAATCCATTAGACCCATTTGTTGTTCCATTCCTTGTTTCCCGTTTCTGGAAACATAGTTCTCACAATTTGAAGGGTTTTTTAAAAAAAAATCACTATTCAATGTGAGCTGCAATTTCTTGTATGCTAACTGTTATAACAATGATACTTATTATAGTCCACCTATTTGAAGAAAGGACTCCAGTGGCAACAGGGGTGCAAGAATCTAATATTGTTGACATCAACGCAGATAACAGAGATCCTCAGATGTGCACATTCTATGCCTCTGATATCTATGACTATCTTCACAACACTGAGGTACTTCCCACACTTCATGTATTTCATATTTTTTATAGGAATAAGATGGTTCAGCTATGCTATGTAATACAAGCAATTCATATGTAAGATATGACTATATTTACTGATGCAGTTCATAAGTGAGATATAATTATCACTGTTGGTTTTCTCTCAATAAATGATCAGTCTTTTAAGCACCTACTAGTGCCAATTACAACAAAGAAAACAAAACTGCTTAAGGATGCCCAGAAACACCTACTAGTACATATTACAGCAAAGAACCAAGGTTGTGAAGATGCCTAGAAATAGGGCACAACAGTTTGTTTTACAGGCGTCATGATCTATGCTTGCTAAAGCAAAAGCAGGATATATCAGTAGACAAAAAGATTCATGAATCATTACACAGCAAAGAAAACATTATAAGAAAGACTAATGTTTTACTCCATGAGCGAATGACTATGTAGAGCATAATTACATATCATTGCACTCCTCCTTGCACATTGACTTTAGCAGCAAATATTTTTTCTCTGTCTGGGTCTACATCCTGTTGTGATTGAAGCCTTGCATCTTTTCTCTCAATGTTTTCCTCAATCACTGTTTTTTTGTCCCCAGCAATCTGAGTGCAAAAACCTAGAAGAAGTTTACTAAAACTGTATTTGTAACTCCTCTGGCCAAATGTGGAATTAATGCCAACATGGATCTAATATATAGCTGGATCAGACCTCCTTTTTCCATCAAGTTTGCCTTTATGTCAATGACTAGATCTGGCCTTTTTAGGTACTGTTTAACTATTTTATTACCTGTACATGAATAGAAACAAGGAGCAGCATGACACCAATAGTTCTACTCCATTGCAACATCATCGTAAAAGTAGACCAGAATACTTACTACAGTGCCCATCTGGAGTTGAATGACTTTGTGTTCTCTCTGAATGTATACATGACACGATCAATCGATCTTCAACCACCCTTTTTGTGTGTGGTGAGTTTGACTTGGTTATAATCCCCATGTATAAACAATCAATATGCTTCAAACAAAATTTCCAGTTCCTTCCATTTAAAATCCAACTCGTAGCGATCCTTATCTTTTGATTGCCATAGTCCATAACTTCACTTCGTTCAAGTTAATACCTTCCTGTTGCAAAAAGACATTTTAGGACATGTAAGTTTATGTTCATGTACTAGCTTTTCCACCATCATCTCACACAGATGAAGTCCCATATGTAGCAGTAATCACAAATTGCATCTCGATTGATTAAATCCTGATTCACTGAAGATGTACACAAATTAATGTGTTCCAACTTGGAGGATGGGACGACAGTGAGTAGTTGCGCCAAATATTTAGACAAAACCATGGAACACATTATCCAAGCTAATTTGAGAAGGTGGTTGTTCCTTCAAGTACACTCAGAGAGAGTTGTGAACAATTCTCAAATCTTCAATAACAAAAGACTAGAAATCAAATAATAAAAGCAGCAATAAATGTCGAGAAAAGCTCTTGAATCCAAACATGGATTTCCTATTAGATATGAATCATGTATTGTGGTTTGTGTCGAGTCAAAATATGAGGACACTAGTTTAGACACAAAATATCAGGATATTGTTGAGTAATTATTCGAGTATTTAAGTATGGGTTGGACTGAAAACTCTGTGATTGAAATTCGTTAACAATTTTCTAAGTCACAAGGGTTTTGGAGCAGTGGAAGTTCCTTCTTTATTTTACCAACTTGGTTAAACTAATTGTTATTTTATCTACACGACTACCTCTGTGAGGTCCATTTTTTATATAAGCATGCAGGCGTATATAAGATCAAGCTATATTCTCTTTCTATTTTCAGGAAGATTTCTCTGGGAAAATCTCTGAGAAATAGATTGGGCATTCTCTCAATGGGAGGCCTAGATAACTTGGAAAGGAGAATAGGGCCAAAAGCAGTGTACCTGGAATTTCTCTTCAATTATTAGGATAGGAAAGCCAAAGTCAAGATGAAGAAACAAAGTGGGATATGTTGAATCCTTGGGCGGACACGTGTGCCACTCCACTGATCCCATCTCACAAAGTATCCAAACATTACTTATTTAGGCCCATTAAAAGTACGAAATTTTTCACTGGATAATAATAGAGAATTTATATTTTCTTCTAAAAAAGAGAGTTAAAAGTCCATCTAGATATTTTTGGTATCAGAGTATGAATTTATGACTAATTTTTAGATTTTTTAATATTTTTTTGGTATCTGAGTATGAATTTATGACTAATTTTTAGATTTCTTGGAAGGTCTTGGTTCAGGGGATAGATTATTTGAAATATGATAACTGCTTTAATTGTGGCATAAATCCTCAGCAGAGGTACAATCTATTTGTACTATGTTTGATCAATGAGCTTTTATACATGGGTCTAGACTTTATAGTAATGAATTTGTCTAGAAAATATACAAGTACCCAAAAATGAGTGAAGCTCTTAGAAAGGCAAGCCGCCCAATATTCTATTCAATGTGTGAATGGTAAGAGGCATTTGTAAACAATAATCTGTACGTTTAATTCATGGTTTAATTAAAGAGGCATGGTCACCCAAATCTTAGTTTCATGTATTTTGATTACACAAGGGTGAGCAAAATCCTGCAACTTGGGCACCTAAGATAGCCAACAGTTGGAGAACTACAAGAGACATTGAAGACAAATGGGAAAGGTGATAGACTTCATAGAGTCCTGGGCATAATGTCTTCTAAATGTTTGAAATTGGGCAGTATAATTTGTTGTGTATAATATATATTTTCTCCTTATAATCATCTGACTTTAAATTGTTTCTCTTAGTATCACATCTAGAGCTAACTAGAATGACTGGTGGGAAACTTATACAGGGCCTGGTGGATGGAATGGTAAACTAAAAACTCCTCTTGTATCATGTAAATTATCAAAATGTTGCTGCTAATATTTCTATGAGGAATTTCAATCTCAAATTCAAATTTTCTCTATGTATTTGGTCATTTCCTGAGCCAGATCCTGACATGTTGGAAGTTGGAAATGGCCAATTGAGCACCAAGGAATACCGGTCACACTTCAGCATATGGGATTTAATGAAGGTAAGAAAGGGGGTCGAGTGTAAGATGTCACAGTCTCTGTTAGAAATTGACAGAAATGAACAATATATTATTATACATCTCTGTGATAACTGCTAAACGCAAAAGAAGGCTAGAACGAAACAAATAGAATTGGAAAAAGAGCAAAGCAAAGAATACATAGTAGAATTGATGAAGAGTAAATGAATTAATTTCATTTTCTATATAAAAGTGTGCTACTTGCAATTAATAATTTGACTATCTATTTTTAATATTCTATACTATCATTGTCTCATGCTGGATGATAATCAAATCTGATATCCTCTAGGCACCTCTGCTGATTGGATGTGATATAAGGTCCGCAACTCCACAAACTATAGAGATTCTAGGCAACAAAGAAGTTATTAATGTCAACCAAGGTCAGATTTATAAATTTGCAAGAAGACTTTTGATGTATATGTTTCAAGGTTAACTTTGTTAATTGACATCTACGAATTCTATTGGATTTGTGCAGATCCACTAGGAGTTCAAGTAAAAAAAAGTCAGCCAGCAGGGGGACATTGAGGTATGAATTATTTTGTAGGTTAAATATTTTATTTCTCTAAAGATTAATTCAATATCCAAATTTTGTAATTTCATACCCTTTGTACTGTATTTACAATTTCAATGTTTGTATGCTGTCTCTTGTGCCTTCTATTTTCAATCTATGTTTTGTAAGTCTGACCTATTTTCTTTCTATATAAATTTGAACATATAAATGACTGCAGGTTTGGGTTGGGCCACTGTCCAACCGCAGAGTTACGGTAATCCTATGGAACAGAAGTGGTTCACAAGCATCTATAACTGCCAAATGGTCTGACATTGGCCTTCCCTCTAACGCAGTTGTTCAAGCTAGAGACTTGTGGGCTATATGACTACTTCCTCTTATTTTTCATTATATTTCTCTTTTCACATCATTATCACAATGACCACAACTAAATTTGTGTTTCAGGCATTACAAAACGTTTCTGTGGGGTTTCACATAATTTTCTTCATACCCCCAGTGTCAACTAGTTACATACACCTTATCGGATGCACTGCAGAGAGTAGTACTTCACCTACCCTGACACAAAATGCTCTAATCAGCAGCTCAACTTGGTTATAGAACTTCCTAAAGCTTGAACCCAGCAATTGCTAGAGTGTCTGAGGCAAATATGGGAATCAGCTGCAAGTCAAAGCTGTTGATAGGAGACTTGTGTGTTAGAGCACCTGAAGGCTTAATCTCTGGATCAAGTTAGTATATCTTAGAAGGTTTTTTTGAGGATAGAATGTAGATGTATGGTTAGGAAATGGCCTCATACTTACTTCTTTCCATTCCCATTTTGACATTGCAACACTCATACCTTCGATCAAGTTTAAAGGGCAGCCTCACATCATCAGTTGCTTCACATGCTTGCAAAATGTACATTCTCAGCCCTTTGGGCTAAATCCTCACCAAAACAACCTATCCTTCCGAGTATGAAGCAGAATGGAATTCTAATTTAAGTTGTTGCTTTATGCAAACAAAAATATAGTTTGTGTAGTTTTTCTAGGCCATAATTTTAACCGATTCTTCTGAGTATGAAGCAGAATGGAATTCTAATTTCCAATATGTTGAAATAGTAGAACAACTAGGGACAAGAAATCTAATGGCACAAGAGGAATAAGTGCACAAAAAGTTGTTACCTCATTTTGGAAGGTCTTGGTCCAAATAGGATCTTCAGGTTGACCTTGTCTACATTCAGTTAAGTCTTTCAAGGCATGGTTCTACATAGAACAAGACTGAAAACAATTAAGAGGAATGGCAAGGAAATCCAGGTCTATAATTCAATGAAACAATGCATTCACTTCAAAGATAACCATGGAATGATAACACCATATCCACATAATTAATGAGCTTGATAGTGGATACAAATTTTACAATCGCACCTGAGATATTTCATTAGGTTGCCTAGCATTCAAAGGTTTCCCATGTTCAGAATTAGGCAAAATAGCAGGGGATTTCCTGCTACCTTCAGAGAAAATCTTTCCTGAATTAACTCTAACTGTAGATATACCATGACTTTGGGACATACTGCGACATTGTTGGATTCTAGCTTCAATTTTTTTGGATTCAACCTCTGCATCCTTGCATCTTAAGCATCCTAAAGGTTGAATTTTTGTTTCAAGTCTTTCTGCCCCAACTTGACCATCCTTAGATTAGCATGAATACTGCACCAAAGAAAGATCACACTCGTTAGCAGACTCTTCACTATCACCTGGGAACACACCACCCTGTGAGAGCGCACACTCTTCAATTGTAGATGAAACAGAGTCAAGGCCAATCTCTGAAGTCTTGACCTTGAACTCATCTTTCTCAATCTCTTTTTCATCTTTGTTAAAAACTTTATTGCCATGCATGGCACATATAACCCTGCTATTGTTTCTTCCTTGACATCCTTTTCAAGGTTTTCAAGATAACCAAGTTTTCCTCCACCTTGGGTGGTAGGATTCCCTACAATAAAACAGCCTAATAAATGTTACGGTTACTCTACACCAGCTGTAAGGATATTAAGTGTTCAGTAAACTATTTTAATTTTTAATGTTTAGCTCCATGCCATTATCAATATATAGGAGTAACTGTTCCTTTGGAAATATTTTTGTCAGTATCTCTTATTTCACTCTGAACTTCAGAATCTAAATATACCCAAAGAAATTAAATTATCTTGCCTCGTACTTTCCAAGTCATTAAGCAAAGGGTTAAACTTTTAAAGCCTGTCCTTTATTTAAAAAGATTAAAAATACCATGTTAACAAAACATTTTTATATAGGATGGAACATAACAGAAACATATATATGACCCAAAGATGAGCATATCAAACCTGAACTGAGAACTCTATTGCATGTTAATTATGCAGTTTCAAATGACTATGAGAACCAATTTTACAACTACCTGAATCTGAAGTCGTGATGCATTGCTCATTACAAGGCTTTGGCTGCCCTCCATCTTATGTTGTTGCTTCAAATGTTGTGCAGCCTACATTAACACTGATTTTAGATTCCTGGTTGATAAGACAAGCTTTCTCATCATTATCATTCTCTATTTTCATGCCGGTTCTAGCTGTTTTAAAACTATGTTCAGATTTCAAGTTCATAAGATTGTATTTAGTAAGACTATTTGGTATTTCTATGCTAGTTTTGGTTACTTCAACATTCTTTCCAAAGTTTGGATTCATATGACCAGTCTGCTGAGTAAGATCATCCTCTATTTCTGCACTAGGCCCTAGTGCTTTATCACTCCCTTCAGATTCCGGGTTCATAAGACCAGTCTGCCTAGTATGATCACTATCCATATCCATGCTAATGACAACTGCTTCACCACTATTTTGAAATTCTAGGTTTGAGTGTTCAATTTGCTTGGCACAACCATTCACCATCTTCATGCTAAACTGAGCAGTTTACATTGCTTGCTGATAACCATCAGTCATAATTTTTTCAATAGGAAATGTTAAATTATTAAGTTTTTGATGATAGGTGGCTTCTGGTGTAACCTGAGCCGCTTTCTCAATCTTTTCGCATTCCTCTACCATTGGACCATTCTTGTCAATATCTCCATTCTCTACTGCCTACTCATTTTGGTTATCTGCACAGCTTGTCTACAAGCAGTAAACATACTTTCCTGCACATTCAATGTCAATTCATTAGACTGTTGTATAAAAGATGGCTTCTAACCTGCAGTGATTTGTTGAGTGCCCGCTAAAAGAATAACGAGCAATGCTTTCCCTCTTTATACTTTCAGACTTGATAGCGAAACTAAAGACATTGCAGAACAAAAATTCATTTCCAAGTTCCAACACAGTTTTACTATCCTCCGGCATTAGCTATCCAGTGATCAAATTTTCAAACTTCTGACTGCTCACCTTGTGGGAAGGTAAGGATTCTAATGAAGTAGAATTATTTTCAATCTCTAAGTTGTTCACAGCACCACTTTCATTCAAGCTGGCAATGACAGATTTGTCAAATTGAAATTTCTCTGATTCTGTCAATAATGAAACATTCAGATCCTTGACATTTTGGAGGGTAACAAAATCAATGCCAAGTGATTTCACAATTTGTGATCCACTATTATGATAGTAGATGGCTTGATCACACGACTTTTCAGCTTGTAGGTTGGCAAGAGGCAAAACCTGCAATGTATGCACTGTTGCCTCTTCACAACCTAGGGAATTGGAATTACATGATACATAGAACGAACTTCCAACAAACAAATTATTTTCAAGTGATGCTTTTTGTTCGTGTGATTTAGATTTTTTTTCTTTAAATTAGCTAGGTCAGACTCTCTCTTACTCTTACTGTCTGCTTTGCCCTGCCTCTATCCTCCCGCAGAAACATACCCTATGTTATAATGTTGTACTAATGGTAGGTTTTGAATGATTCTTCATGAACCTTGAACTTTGTACTTGTAAATATAACTCCACACCAAAATACGAGACCCAGGTCTTAGTGAGGTTCTTATATTCCATTGAAGAAGCAACGCATCCCACGTGGGGAGTCAGAGTGGAAGGTGTAAACATGCCATAGGGCCTGAAGGGAATTGGAACTTAAAACTAATTCATAATCAGATAATCAGGGCAAGGCACTTTCACATTCCACTCAAGTAGGATGGAGACATGCTTTATTACCCTTACGAACAAATAGTTTCTTGTAGGCAGTTCAAATGGGGAATATGAACCTCATCATGATTTTCTCTATCCTTTGCTTCATCATAAATGTGCATTTCATGGTCAAGTAAATTCCTTCATTTTGAAAGTCACAAATCTTGATAAAAATATGCCTTTATGCAACTATGCATTATAAGAACACTGTAGAATACCAGTCTCTCCAACCTTTTCGATAGGTTTAGTCAATCTCAAAAGCTTACTAGAACCTCAATTTTAGTGTAGTCTTATTTTAGGTGACCATACATTCTAAGGAAAGTTCAGTTCTTATCAATGGTTATTTCTCTATGTGAACTGTTGTCCAATCATCATGGAAGTTGTTTCACATCCTGTACATCTCAACACAGAGCTGATATATATTTTGTTATACCTAATAGCTTGCAAGTTTTTCAAGTTTAATTCATGCTTAACCAGTTGTCTTGCCTTTCAAATAATTGGTATCATCACCTAGAAGCCAAATATACAACCCTTTAAAGGTTTCTCTAAAGATGCAATGTTGTAGGAGCAGGGTATTTCTCTTTATATTTGCAACATGACTCTTTAATTATTGAATCCACTATTAGGTGCCCTTATAGCCAAGGAATAATGATTCACAAAGCATAACTCCTCCATACAAAATGGTACCTTTGAAACACTATATGATTCAATGCTAAATACTTACAATTCTTTGAATTCTAGGTCTATAGATCATTTTTGCAAGACATTACGGTGCATAGGGAGTCAATTCTCTAATTTTGCAAATGATAATAGTCGAGTCTCCATTAGCACTAAGTTTCTGAATCTACCTGGCTCTTAAAATCTTTATCACTTGATTTAAAGCTAAAATAGGCTTTACAATTAAGAGAAGAAACCTTTCGCAGTTTGATCACAACCATAGACTTGCTTATTATGGAACCTTCTCAAAGAAAATGTGAATATACTTTGCATAATTTTAAGTTTATTAATTATCAAAGCAACATGTTGTGTTTTAATTTTGATAGCCCATGATGAGGAACATCTGAAACACCCTGAAGCTCATGGATTCTTAATAATGCAGTAGATAAGAGGGAAAGTTTTGTTTCTGACTCTTTGTTTTTGATGCAATGATGGCATTGGGCTTCAAAATCCTTTCAGGAAGGAGTCTTCTTTGGACTATGAGAATGATAGTGATGAAGAATGGGAAGAGGTACTCATCACTAAATCTCTTTGGTAAGAGTATTTGTAGTATTTTTATTATCTTTAGTTACAGGGAAAAGTGTACATAGCTCTCAGGAATTAGTTTATCATAAATACTAGTTACTAGTAAGTTGTAATAGTAATAATTATGTAGTTTGTAGATTGATATCTACATAAATTTGTTTCAATATCATCATTGTCAAGCAATAACAACTTCTTAAAGGGTGCTAGCTCAATGGTAGAGCGCCTGCCTAATTATAGGCAGGAGGTTGGTGGTTCGATTCCTCCGTGCCGTATCATAAATTTGTGACCACAAAAACGACAAAATTCGCATATATACGACTATTAATAGCTAATTTCCAATATCTTAGTCGTATTTAGCTTAGTCATTAATATGTTAACATCTAGTAGTTTATTTAGTCGTATATTTGGTCATTAATGGTTGCAATCAGTGACTAAATCAACGACTAAATCAATGACTAACTTAGTGACTAAATCATTAACTATCAATGACTAAATCATTGACTATCAATGACTAAAGCATTGTCTATCAATGACTAAATAATTGTCTATCAATGACTAAATCAATGACTACTAAGTCAAGCTATTAATGACTAGTGAAATACGACCAGCTATAAGATAGTGGAAATTTGCTATTATTAGTCATCGACTCAAAAATAGTCGTTTATAGCCTGATTTTAGTCATTTTTTTAGTCAGTAATTTCTCATTTTCTACTAGTGAATTATGTTTAGTTATGCTCTAGTTACCATCAGTTAGCCTAGAGCCAGTTTGCATGATTTAAGGGAGCGTAGGAAACTTTGCTCACCTATCCTCATCAGTTCATTGATTATAGACTAAGTTAGTTATCCATAGTTGCATTAGTGAGCTCCAGTGGTGATTTTCCCACACTGAGTTAGCTACAGAGTCAGTCCGAGTTGGTAAATTCAAATCCTATCTTAGGAATTTGAATTCTCCTATATGTATGATCATTGTATTACATATTAATTACCAATTCATGAATATAATCATATTATTCCAATTTTGTCTCTATGTGTGTACAATTTCACCATGAGTAATTGATTAGTCTATGCTAAATTATTCTCTCTCTTCCGTAACCTTCTATTCTCATTTGAATTCATGCAGGCTGATGATCTTATGCTTCATAGAATTTAACATGGTATAAGGGTGGGTATCCATGCCTGGCTCAAACCTCAAAAACTTCCATTGAGGCACCAAAAGCCATTGAGTTTCCACATAATTCCTGGAATAATTGCATTTCTCCCTCTGGATTATGTCCATAGAAATCTATCCAGGTGTGATGTACTTAGAGAAAGTGCACATGTCAAAGTGAAGGGTGTTTGAACTAAATTAATGTGAATTGAAGTGTTTTGCAGTGGGTTTTGGATGTACATTCAAATATTTCTTGAAGAATTATTGATCAATATATCTATGAAAATGGAGAATTTACCAGTTGTCAGTCCTAGAATCCTTATACCCTTCAATTACCTTGATTGGAGGGTAGATATGCAGATTTCCTTGTGCAACAAAGGTTTGTACATGATGACCATGGGAAGAGTAGTCGAACCCTAGTAGTATATTGAAAAATTGAAGCATTTGGATAGGATTGATGAAGATTTTGGCTACATGTGCATCCACATATCTAGGGAGCTATTGTCTTATCTTGACGAAATCAAGACTCTGAAAGAAGTATGGGATAAGCTCGAATCCTTGTTTGGAAAACAAGATGAGATGAGGGGCCATATCCTGGAGAATGAGCTGATAGCACTATAGTCCAGTAACTTTGACACAATACAACTATTCTTCACTAAATTCAAATCACTGGTCATGCAATGCAAGCAATGTGGGATTGAGAAGAAGGATGAGAAATCGGTGCTCTCTGTATTGAGCAAACTTGGCTCAGAATTCTTAGTGTTTGTCTCTAATTTTCACTCTGGGGGACTGACTACTCCTAATTGGCTAATGCCATACTTTGATGCCTTCACAAAGTATACAATCCAATAACAAGACAAGTTGATAGAGATGGGAGCCCTCAGAGCTTCTCCAAATCAAGATCTCTTAGTTGGTGAGACAATGAATGCATAAGCAAGAAGCAAACAAAAGGTAAAGAGAAAAGAAACACTAAATTTGAACCTAAAGATGAGTTTGATCCATCTGATGAAGCCTTAGGCTCTAGGAAGGACAAACATCAAAGGTCTGACAAGGTAAAGTTCTCTTACTATAAGAAAGGAAACCATACATAGAAGTATTGTATGAAGAAGACCATTAATCAGATGGAAAAACTCCTTGAGCAACACAACATTGCACTCCTTGAAGGCACAAGGAAGACTGAATCTAGCGAAAAGATTGAAGATCACGATGAGAGATGCCATTGCTCTGAAGGTTAGTTGTTCAAAATCACATGTCTTCATCATTGATTCAGGAGCCTCCAATCATATGGTTGCATCCATGAAATAATTATCTTCATTACAACTTACTAATGGTCTGAGTATTTATATGGGTGATGACACTCAAATTCAAGTTGAAGGAAAGGGTTCCATCAAGTTAAAGCATGGAGTGTTCAAATATGTACTCTATGTGCCCTCTTTAGCTACAAATTTGTTATTTGTATACCATATGACGCATATTGGCTCACCAAAGTGAGTGGTATTCGGTCCTGAACTCAATGGAGATCTCAGATACCTCAATTAGGAAGATTATAGCAAAGGGTGTTTCAAACCATGCCTCCAAGTCATATGAATTCTTGCACTTTCTTCCATACTTAGATCCAGTACAGTCTCAGCTTCCATTTAAAAGGGGAGGTAAAACCATTATATCTACTCCTTTTACATATTATAATGTTTCCATTAGTGTTTCAGATTCAGAATGAGATGCTACATGATGGTAAGGACTGATCAACAACCCTGCTCATAGAAAAAACAATCGGATCATGTCACTCTTCCTCCAGAAAGAAGAGATAAAGGAAATTTTCCTTCTCATGTCTATCATCGAATTGGAAGAAGATGGAGAGGTTCATATGCATAGTCCCAGGATACTAGTGCACACAAGGACCATCATATTGCTTCACTGCACCATAGAGATGTAGGTTGTAGAAATATATTCACTAGTTTTTTTATTCAAGTAGAAATTGTCTCTTGATATGAAAGCTTGATCATGTTTTTCCTACTTATTTTGAGCGGGGGGTTCCCACGAGGTTTTCCCTATTTCCTTGGTTTTATTAAGCAAATATCATTTTTTGCATTTAGATTGTATGGGTGACCTTTGGTCTTAGTTTCTAGGGCCCACGTTGTCCAAAACCAGGATTAAGGGGGGGTGTTGGGATTATTATTAATACTCCCTTTGACCACATATTCCAATTGTATATTTTCCTATATTAGTAGGTCTTCATCACTCCACTAGTGCATGGGGGACACACCTAGGGGACATCTTCCACTTACTGAACATAATTGCATGAGTTTAGGTGCCCCAGGGACCAATCCCTATAATTTAGGAACCCACTCTTAGTGCCACCAACAATCTCCTTCAGTTGACCTTGGTAGGTAATCAATTATGTTCAGTTACGCTCCAGTTAACATCAGTTAGATCACAATTAGTTATCCTAGCACCAATTTGCATTATTTAAGGGAGTGTTGGTGCCTTCACTCACCTACCGTCATCGATTAACTCATTGTAGACTAAGTTAGTTATCCAGAGTTGCATTAGTGACTCCAGTGGTGATTTTCCCACACTGAGTTAGCTACGTAGTTAGACCAAGTTGGTAAATTTGAATCCTATCTTAGGCATTTGAATTCTCCTATATGTATAACCATTGTATTACATATTAATTAGTGATTCATGAATATAATCATATTATTCCAATTTTTTCTCTATATGTGTACAATTTTTCCATGAGCAATTGATTAGTCTATGCTAAATTCTTCTCTCTCTTCTGCATCCTTCTCTCTCATTTGAATTCATGGAGGTTGATGATCCTATGCTTCATAGAATTTAATAGATTGTCATCTGAGAAAGCCCACCCTTGAACGTGCCAAACCCCCTCCTAATAAACCAATAGGTTTCTATCTCAAAAAAGGCACCGACTGCACTTTCCCAGGGAACTGTCGAGGGATCGAATCTCTCGTTGATTACCACAAAATTCCTTAGTTCCCATATAAATTGTTTCCCACTACCCTCTAAACCGGTGGTGAGTTTTGTGATATGAGAGTCTGACATGGACGATTTTCTGCCAAATCTCGTGTACACCACCGATTGAGCGGGTTGCAATTCCAACCATTGTAGGCATTGCTTTACAGTAGCATCGTTGTTGTCCTGGTCATTGGAGTGCTTCATCGATATCGATGGCAGAAATAGCGGTCCAATCGAATACATGAGAGGTAATTTCTCAGTCACATGTCCGCTCCATAGATATGAGCATATTGGTCATGAGGAGATGTTCAAGGGCATCCATGGAACTCCCAATAGTTTCCCATTGTGAAAAATGGATCTCTGTCATGCCAATTTCAGTGATATTTATAGTGAGCAACTTTCAATCTTCATGCTACTTGATACCACATCTCTTCAGAATTCACTTTAACATTGACTAGTGGAAAACAAAATAGAAAAAGAATTTTTGGAGACACTTATCGACCCAAATGCACATAATAGTATATTGTTTTATCCACTAGTTTTCAACCTATGAACCCTATACCCTGAATGAAACAAAGTAAAGTTATCGTGCAACTTGTCTTCTATGAATTTACAACCACGAAAGAAAGCATTCAAATCATCATAGATTAGGTTTATTCAAAAAAAAGTGTCATTAATCTTAATATCCATAAGCAAATAAGTTATGACACGGGACACAAGCTTAATAAGTCCAACAAAAGTCCATGAGCTTGAGAAGTCCAACAAAATTCCACGACAGTGGTCTTTTTGCAAAATACAACACATGAATATTCAACATTTTGAATATTTATGAAGACCAATCTAAAGCATCTTCCAGTTCACCATAATAATTCGACCAAAAATAAAGCATATACTTCCCAAATATAGATTCCAATTCAACACTTAGAGGCCAGATTAATGTTTCTGCACAAGATCCATGCATTAGCCTCATCGACCTTCTCCATTAATTCCCACAAAACTGAATTCTCGACATTCTTCTCGGGATCGACAATGTCGAATATTGGCTCAAGGCGCTGGAAATAATTGTCATAGATGTACTCAATGTGGAAACCCTTTTCTTCATTGTAGATAATGATGTGGTCATGCCATTGCCATATGTGGTAGTCGAATTCTGACTTCTCAGAGTTGGAAACGTAGATGTGATGTCCTCCAACCTCCACGAATTAGCAGGAATTATACTTCAATTCACCCCCCTTACCGCTTAAAATAATGAGAACAATCTTCTATTTGAGGTTTTCCATCTCCTTGGCGATCTTTATCTCGAGTTTTGCGTCTCCTTGGCAATGTTCTATAAACTATATTCCTTTTGCATGAAATCCAGAGGAGTTGAGAAGAGGTCCTTAGGTTCCTGGATGACTGCAAAGATCGATGGATTCTAGCACAACGACATACCCAACGAACATTTCAAGCACATGAAGAGGACACGGGGCAAGAAGGAAGGAGGACATGTGGCAAAAATTCATTGGAGGGAGGAATGCCAAAAATGAACAGTGATTCTAAAACCCCACCCGGAGAAAGAACACCTAAAGGTGTAAATATATAGAAATAGAAAATTTAGTTGTTGTTATATTATCTATATAGGGAGGCTCATTTATGATCTAGATTAAACCCAAATTTATACAGATAATGAGCCAAGAGCATGGAGGAAACCACTATCTAAATTGAAACCTAAGGAAGTAGAAGAAGTGTTAGACGAGAAGAATACTAAGACAACACATCCAAGTTACATACAAAATTTGGTAAAATGTAAGGGAAAACCACAAGAAGAAAGTAGTTGGATTTCAGAACCAAATTTCAAAAAGCTCGAAGGACAGAAGTTCCTGAATTAAAATTTGAGTGAGGTCAGTCAACATTCTTCCACTAGGGGGAGAACATGTTACATGATGCAGGCACATAAGGACATGACACCTGGCAAGATCCATAAATGAACCGGTTGACTCTGTTAAATATTTTATGGACTGGACACTAAATTACTGAGAGATTTTAGGGGTCATTTGTCTATCCAACACGAGTTTGGTTAAGCAATTTAGGATTGAGATGGTTATTCAGTCTAAAAATTAGAGCATGTATTTAATTTTGTTTTTTAGGTGAAATTTCAATCAGTCTAGTGGTGGGTTTAGGGAGAGAGGAAGTTGAAAGGAAATGATAGCAAGAAAAAGAGGGGAGGCTATGTTTTTATGGTGGTTTTGTAATCCCTTTCTTGAGCAGAGCCAATAAAAGGCCAAGGGACTACTATATCATGTGTATTTAGCACTCAATTAGTATGTGGTTTCGAAGAAGAAAAATTTTCATTATGGATTTGTGATTACTGTGTTTCTCATCCCCCGTTTTCCTTCTATTACTGTTTTGTTTTACTAGATACCTGTAAAATGATAATATTTATTTGCAGGTTTAAAACTATGTCCTAGGATTCAATAACATGTTTATTTGGACCCTTGCTTTGATCTGATTGTTTGACTTACAGATTGGTTAAGTAGAGGTTCCGGGTATTACATCAAATTAATGGGAGAACATAGATATTCAAATAAACATAGCTCACATGATATCGGATTCTATTCACATTTTTTAGAGCACTGGCTCGATTTATATTGAAAATCAATCATTCCTCGATCTCTTGTTATTTCTTATACACTCATTGTATAGTAATACAATATAATTGGAAAATAGAATTACATTTCGTGTCAAATTTTCTTTATGTTAAAGCAAAACAAAACTTACTACGCAAAGCCAGTTAGCGGATGCATGTGTTGCATGCAAAAGCTTTCCAATCCAAGTTTCATGTGTAGAATTTTCCTTGAACTGCATCAAAAGCTTGTTGCTTACAGGCATGGACTGTTGATAAAATTTTCTACCACCCAATGTTGGGATTTTAAGGGCAAAAGGCTTATCTTGGGACATTTTACTTATCAAATATGGTCAATAGTTATAGTTATCTTAAAAAAACCAAGTCTAATTACTTTATTAATATTTGGTCAATTAATATTGTATAAGCGAAATATATTTCAAATTACAAAACAATCATTAAAAAATAACTTGCAAAGTTACATATAAGCTTTTTTAGCTGACCAAACTGCATAGTGGGCACTTCCAAAAATTGTTGCCACAGAGGAGTGAGAAGTAATAAGTTGGCAAGGAAGCCATCATAGTGACCCACTTTTACTAAGAACTATCAAACCTTTAACACGTTAAAAAATGAGACAGAAAGACAACTCAAAACCTTGGAATGTTGGGAAATTTCAAAATGATTGCATAAGTTGTTAAGCATTATTCTACGAGTTTTGAAATGGATAATGATGATATGAGTGGAAAAACCTCATCTTTAATTGAATTCTTGATTCTAACTGGGTATATGTTCCTCTCTCAAGGGGATTCAAATGTTTGAAAAATATTTATCTAAATTGAATTTATTTACATATTTGATCTTGTTCTCACTCAAGAGGATTCAAAAACCAGTTATAACTTAAATTGAATTAATTTGAATATTTCATCTTAGTTTATGCAGGAGATTCTAGTGCGGTACATGTTCCTCACTCAAACTGTTAACTTTATTTTAACAGAAACCAGAGAACTTATTGTATTTAATTAAAAAGGTTGTTCACAACCATGCTTACAAAAAAGGAGAACTTGCTTTTCTAACAGTTTATCAAGAAAAAAAACTGAGTTGTCTATGCTAAATACATTGAGCAAATAATTCCTTCTATGCCAAAAGAGATAGTTGATTCCATTCGTAGGGTAGATATAGATGAACTGACCTGGGAGAATATACAAAAAAACATAAAAATCCATATCAAACTTTAGTTACTTCTTCTTCTTGCCACCTGGTTCATGGACATGTTGCATTACTGAAGTCTCCTCCATTGGGTGGTCTCTTGTAGGAGAGTCTTGGCAATGGTTGCACTGGTTCATATTAACCAGCTTCTGCACTTCTTCCTTTATGATGTTAACCATCCCCATGAGCTCACGCAAATCCCTGTCATTGTCGTCAATTCTAGTATCATGGCATCCCATTTAATTCGCCAGGTATTTCACATCCGCTACGATTACACTTCCTTCCTTAACAACCCTGCTCATTAGCTCGTAAAGCCAGTGCATATGCTACATTATGTCCTGCAAAGTTTCCTGTAAATCATTCAACGTGACATCCCTACCATTATTCGCCATTGGAAACCGAGAGAGGAACAGATTCGAGTGTGCAGAGGGAACAGGATGAGTCGACTGGAGGTCAGGTTGACTTTCGATTTCGTCAAGGCGAAGAAGTCCAAAGGAGGTATGTGCCTGGGTCATCTCAACAAAATACCTGAGCTTAGACTCTTCATAAAAAACACAATAAGGAGCAAAATGTTTGAGAGATGTCTTCATGTTGAAGCCTTCCTCCATGGCTTGTGCGGGAGATCTAATCAAACGACCAAGGGGCGGGTCACCTGACCTGGCATTTATGCCCTTCACATGGGCTACGTCACCACCTATGCGCATTGGTGGACAACTGGTCGTCGAAGATCGAGGGTGGTGTCAGAAATGAGAAGGGCGAGAGAATTGGACTCCCTTCCTTATGCAAGTTGATATAGGAATAAGGGACATAGTTAAAGTTTTTAAGTTGACCCTTGATTATTGCTATGCCATTTTTTAACTTAGCTCCTTGGTTAGCTAATTTGTCAGCTTCTTAGTTGTTACTTATAAGGATACGAAAAAAAGTAATTTGAATATTTGTGGAGATTTGACGAACACGTTCATAGATTCTTCCAGTTTTAACAACGCCATAATTGTATCCTGAAGTCATTTTTTGAATGACTTGTTTTGAGTCCCCAAGACTTGCGACATTTGCGATTTTGTTTTGTCTTACCAGATCCATCCCAAAGAGAAGCGCTAGCCACTTCGCTTCATTATTGGTTCCGTGACCTATTCCCCAGGCGTATGTCGAAACTATATTTCCTCCGGGATCATAGATAATCCCACCCAGACCTGCCTCCCCAGACTCAAACTGTTAACTTAACCAAATGTGAAAAACCACATTATATCTAAATTGAATTTATTTAAACATTTCATTTATGTTGATTCAAAATATTATAATTCTAACTAGTAACATGTTCCTCATTCACAGGATTCAAACTGTAAAACTATATAGATGATTTTAGTTGATTGAGGAGATTTTAATTTGTAGATTGTTTTAGTTGATTCAAGAGATTTTAATTTTTAACTTGATACATGTTCCTCACTTAAAAACAACCAAAATTTCAAACACATGAACAATTTCACTTATCATGATTAATTTTGCTTATAAAAATCCAACCTTAATAAAATGGACTAGACTAGACACCATGTTGAGAATTTAATGTGGTTCCAACAAAAGCCTCATTAAAACCATCCATGTACTCGTGTGATACAGGTGGGACTTTTCTCAACAAAATTTTGGAATCAACCATTTCTTTCAAACAAAGTACTTTGGATTCAACAATTTCTTTCAAACGAAGTATAAATTATGATGAGAGGTAATTGAGGGTAGAATAACAAACCCAAAGAATTAGAAGTTGAGTGTCCCTGTCCCTCATAAAGCCTCCATGGATGTAACGAATATTTCTGTAGCTAAACACCATTTTATACTCCCTTGAGCATTCCTTGACATACATGTTAATTCTTTTTTATCGCAAATTCAAACTCTGCATTCACTCTTACTCGAGAACACGATACAAAGAACTTATTCTCATAATTTTGGCAACCCATATGCAGATTTAGTTCTTTAAAAGATAAAAGTTTCGTCGATTTATGCCCCTATGTAATGTCGTTCTGCCTGGATCTTGGAAGAGGTATAATGTCTTTCTGCATATGATTCGACTCAACTACATTATTATAATTATGCACAGATTTTGGCCCAGAGACGTTGTCTCTCTACATAGATTTCATCTCAGTTACAATACAATTATGCATATACTTTGTCCATGATATTGAGTCTTTCGGTATAGTCTTCGTCTCTGATAAAATAAGGGTTTGCATAGATTTTGACCCATAAAATGATAAAGTCTTTCTCAATAACTTTTATCCCATAAATAATGTCGTTGTGCATAGATTTTGACCATGACATCATAAAGTCTTTCTGCAGAGCTTTTGTCCCATAAATAATGTCATTCTACCTAGATTTGGACCTCGACATTATACTGTCTTTCTGAGGAGATTTTGTGGCATAAATATTGTCGTTCTGCATAGAGTTTAACCCAGAAATCATAACGTCTTTCTATGAATCTTTTGTCGCATAAATAATGTCTTTATGTAGAGCTTTTGTCGCATAAATAATGTATTTCTGCATAGATTTTGATTCAGTTAAAATACAACGTTGCTTCCATTTCGACTCATACATAATTTCTTCTCTTATAGGTTTCTGCTTAGGCACGATGTAGTCCATAGATCTTGGCTGAGATTTGATGTCTCCAGCTTTTGACTTAGATGCAATAGAGTTCTGCATAACTTTTGGCCCATAAAATGCTCTCTCGTTCTGCATAGATGATTTTGGGCCAGGCGAAGTGTTGTACTTTAAAAGATGGACTACAAGGGGCGTAGACCAAAACACGAGAAGACTAGCCTTAGCAAGATTGTGAAGATCTGATGCTAATTCTGCATTTTTAATTTCAATAAAAGCTCTCAATTTGGTCTCTGAATGACGCAAAGAGATGCTTGTAGTAGTGGGCAACAATTTGCAAGCACATATGTCTCCATTGCCAACAATTTCCTCGAGAGAGTCTACTAGAAGTTGCCCATCTTGTATAAATGGTATCTCTGAAACTTTAATGATCCGAGTACCAACCATATCGATGAAACTAATAATTAACAAAACTGTTACCAGGATTACAATGATCAAATATTAAGAATTTTACCATGAGAATGATTTGCTATCTAATGCTAATTTTTTTTGCATACATGGTCATAAATTTTACTATAAGAAAGCCTATGCCTTGAAACTGAGAAACTTTTATCAACATAAATGATTTATTATGTGGAAAACATATTGTAATTATACAAATTTTTAATAGATTATTAATTTGAATGTTTACCAAAATGAACAAGTATTTAAAAGAAATCCACAAAACAACGTTATTAATTTAAATGTTTACCAAAACGAACCAGGATTTTAAAAAACTCCACAAACAACGTGCAATGTTCATAAATAAAAAAATGTATTGACCAAACAAAGAATTTAAAGAATGTCGAGCTGTAAAAGGCCTAGTATGGCCTTGTACAAGAAATATTGAATATGCATTGCATTGTTGTGCAGTATTTAAAAGAAATCCACAAAACAACGTTATTAATTTAAATGTTTACCAAAATGAACCCGGATTTTAAAAACTCCACAAACAACGTACAATGTTCATAAATAAAAAAATGTATTGACCAAACAAAGAATTTAAAGAATGTCGAGCTGTAAAAGGCCTAGTATGGCCTTGTATAAGAAATATTGAATATGCATTGCATTGCTGTGCAGTAGAGCAACCCTGTACATCTCAATAACTAAATTTCGATTTATAACTTAAATCGTTAACTTTTGACCGTCGTGATCTCGGACATCGGTGGACTTGGTGTGACATAAAAATCCAGGCCAACACCATCACAACCAACCTTTAGATTGAGCGCTCCAATGGTTTGCTCCACCTTCTTCTTCTGCCTTGTGCTTTTTAGCTTTAAATTAATCCTTGAAGAATTGTTGTCGCGAGGGCTTGGACTCGAAGAGGTCTTTATTACAACATTGGAGGATAACTGCATACACGCTGATTTTTCAACATGGGAGTTGCCTCTACTGGGGCTTGGGCCTCCTGGAAGCTTTATTGGTATATGATCACTGACCTTTAGATCCTCCAATGTTGTCTGTAATTTTTGTGGTTGATGATTGCTAGTTTAAGCATGGCCTACCCCCCCGGCTTGGACCCGACATGAGTATGTTAAATGTTTGAATCCCCATTCCTTCTTCATATTCTATACTCTTCTTCTCCATCGTATTGCATCGGTTGGTAGCTGAATTGCCTACTCCTGGAATGGCCCGGAGGGCAGTATATTCATCATGCTTGTGTTTTTCTTCATCGATTCTGACTCTTGGTTGAATGTGGTTTTCTTCTTCAGTTCTGATTCTTTACTGATCTTCTTCATCATATTTCGCCAATTTGTACCTGAATTGCTTACTCCCAGACTTGGCCTAAAGGACATTAGATTCGTCATCATGGCACTTTTCTTATCTTTTTGACTTTTGTGTGAACACAGTTTTCTTCTTCGGTTTTGATTCTACATTGATCTTCTCCATCATATTTTACCCATTAGTAGGCAAATTTCCAACTCCTATAATTGATCAAGAGGGAAGTATATTCTTTGTCTTTGATTGTTCGACCTTCTCCATCAACAGCCACAAAACTGAATTCTTGCCATCCTTCTCGACATCGTCAATGTCGGATATTGGCTTAAGGCATTGGAAATAATTGTCATAGATGTACTCGAGGCTGAAACCCTTTTCTTCATCGTAGAGCATGACATGGTTGTGCGATTGCCATACGCGATAGTCATGTTTCAACTTCTCAGAGTTGGAAACACAGATGTGATGTCCTCGAACCTCCACATAAGTGTTTAACATTCTTTAATAGGCCATTTGTTAATTACTTGAACAAAAATACTAAACAAGGAGAGTTTAGTTCCAAAACATATACTTCATTAAAAAATCGAACCCAAATAATAGACACGACAATTTTTCTTCAAAATATTAGACTTACAGAAAAATAGTTCTTTCGATAAAATAGCTTTAGAATTGAAACAAATGCAATGCAACTAGTTATTTTCTTGCCCTTATTTTTAGTCGCGGGAAGAGCTTTAAAGGCAGATTAAAAAGTGCTACTAGATTTGAAATTTCGATGTTTATAGGCCAAAGCTTGACTTGGAATACTAAAAGAAAACAACGAAATAAAATAAAATTTTAACACTAGTTTCAAAGTGACATACGCATTCAACATTTCCATCTTAAGACAAACTTACCCAACACATGGCCACAACCATTTGCAATCCTAGGCCCATAAGCCCTATGCTTCTTACGTCGTAAGCCAAATTCCATGGAAGATTGTAGTGTCTATATATCCCAATCGCTGTGTGTGTGTGCTGGAGAAACCACGTGTTTGTCTAAATCTATTCATCACACCCCTAGAATCATGCTCCAAATTCACTCTACACATAAGAAATCGATGTACCTTTAGTCTTCAGATTATTTTCCTAAGGCTTACTGCAATACTTGATAGTATCACCATGACTCGAGAGTTGTTCCTCTGCTAGTGAATAATCCCACTTGGTCACTAGGGTTGGGCACCTTTGTTTTCTCTTAATTCCTTCGCACATGGCCAAAATTTTGTCCAAGATTTAGACATGAAACAAAATTATTAATTCTCATATGTTTCCACAACTTAGTTCCTACTAACAGTCCACAACAATTAACTACCAGATCTTCCGAAATCGTTATGACTTTTGGATGAAGTTCAAGTTTGGGTTGGGTTGGGTTGGGTGAGTTGGGCATGCTTGTTTTACTTCCTACTAACAGTCCACAACAATTAACTACCAGATCTTCC
Organism: Pseudotsuga menziesii; assembly: GCA_001517045.1. NCBI lineage: Eukaryota > Viridiplantae > Streptophyta > Pinopsida > Pinales > Pinaceae > Pseudotsuga > Pseudotsuga menziesii. The sequence continues at coordinate 28,177 of LPNX011084395.1, forward strand.
GAAATGGTTATGACTTTTGGATGAAGTTCAAGTTTGGTTAGGTTGGGTTGGGTGAGTTGGGCATGCTTGTTTTACGCCTACATATTGTACTGAAGACTTCGATCCAAGATGCAGATTTCTCATGGGTGACATGGCTTAATCATGATATATATGATTAAGGATGTCATATTAATACAACTAGATTTGACAAAGTACGATGAAATTTGATACATATATTATTCTAAAATCAATTTTAATAAAAACAACAAAGACTCAAATCAATTTTAATGTTAATTGTTATAAAGGGGCCCGACTTAGCATGAAGTAACTCTAATGAGTGATGTCATAAATGTTATATATCCACTTAATACAAACATTTAATCAAAACTATACTTTAATACAAGCATTTAATAAAAAACTAAACATTGACAAAATTTTGGTTTTTTAAAATTTTGTTTTTATTTTTTATTTTATAAAAGTCACATGGACATTAGTCAAATCAAATCTAAAAACCAATTAAAATATAGAAATTATGTAACATTAAAAATCCAAAATATGATTTTATTTAAAAAAATTCAGTTTAATAATAAAATTGGTTAAATATTTGATAACTATATAAAAATGTACTTCATGGTAACAAAGTCAAACTCAGTTTAGCGTAGCGTTAGGGGAGATACTTTCATTTAAAAGACCTTATATATCGATAAATGCCATGGCGACCAATTTGCATTTTTCATCACAAAGTCTCGGATTCAGGTTGTAGTTTTTGACTGATGAAAATGGGATCGCATGGGGATAGCCCTAGCCTTGTTTGGGGACTGGATAAAAAGTTTGCGATATCTTCAACTATTGCCTTTGCTTTCCTTGTACGCGTCTTGGTGTCTCTGCATCCCTACTCAGGTATTCCTCTCTATCCTCACACCATTACTTGAATGGATTCAACCGATCTTTAACGCCCTATTTCCGTTACTGTAAAGAAGCAATTCTACTCGCAAATGGGTTACTCAAAACACATTTGTTTTTGGCAGGTGCTGGAAACCCACCACGATATGGGGACTATGAAGCTCAGAGGCATTGGATGGAGATCACAGTGCATACCCCTCTAAAAGAGTGGTATAAAAATACTACTGATAATGATCTCAGTTACTGGGGTCTTGATTATCCTCCACTCACAGCTTATCAGAGCTATACTCATGGATTGGCATTGCAAGCCCTGGATCCTCAATCTGTTGCCCTGCACACATCTAGAGGCTATGAGACTCCTCGAAGGTATGGATACATTTAGACACATATCTATCTATGTATATAAAACAAAATTAAATTACACGAAATGTGATTTTCAGTCGAACTCTCCTGGCTTGGGTAAATGTGATTGCAATGCATCTCTTAAAGGCTAATGGCAATCAGAGAACAAAAATAATTTCTCATGGGTTCTTCTCACAGATTTGCAATAGATGATTTTGATTTTGAGTTGGTGATACTCAGAGTTTACGTAACTCTCTGTTTAATAGGCACCCATATTCTCACCAGTGTTATGTAACTCTCTTTTTAATTGGCACCCATATTCTCACCATAGCTTGGGAGGTCTGTATTGACTGCTTATGGGTTTTGACCATTGCAATTTCGCCAGTCCCAATTTTGCTCATAGCTGTCCTGGTGATCTATGAAACTGTCTAAATTATCTTCCTCCAAACGATTGGAGGTGAATGTTAATATCAGGAAATCCTAATAGTTCACTTATGAGTGCCTTGAAGAGAAGACAGACTGGGTTCATCTCAGAGATATGAAATGCAGGAAACTGATGTGATTTATATTCTTCATTACAACCAATCATTTTTGCTCTGTTTTCAAAAGGTACACAGATCGTCTTTAAATAGGGTCCCTACTACTCTTTTTAAGGAAGCAATTCTTAGAAACACACCTGAGGAGCTGCACTGAATAGTACGGTTTTTACTGTGGTTTAGATGCCATGCTCGGAAGACTATTTATTTTGCCACATTCACCTGGGACATGCACCTAGCCTCAGCTCTTTCTATACCACCATGCAATTCAGGTGTGGCAGAACACAATGTGAATGAAACCCTGACGGATGCCTTTAACTTTGTAACCTTACCAGTGAATAAAAGTCTCATTGGCATTCGTACCCACCATTATCTACCGTGGAGATAACTATTACGAACTTATCTATAACTTAACTCTAACTATGGCTTTCCTTATTCAAAACAGAGCATTATCTTTATGCATATCACATGTTGGCTTTTCTTCTTGTTCCTATCTTTTGATCTCAGCCTTCCTTTACTGTTTTGCATACTTACTGCATTTTTTACCTAGGAAAACCTCACCCGGAAAACTCCCAAGTACATCCCTGCATTTGCGGATGATGCCTAGTGCAAATCTGTCAGCATTGATTATGGCAGCTAACCTGTCAGGGACAATGAGTGAGGCACACAACAGAGGTGAAAGTCCAGTGTCAAGTGCCAGAAGTAGTTCAAGTCAAATCAATTTTGTAATTCAGTTAAGTAAAGAAGTGAAAGTCCTAATATTTAGCTGCTGAGTCTAATTAGTGTATTTTATACAGTAGTGATTTAAACTATTCTCCACCATACATCTCACTGTGAGATTATGGTCTAAGCTCAAGTATAAAGGCAGGTCAGGATAGAGGGTTAAGACACATTCATTCAGTCAAAGACAAGTTTGTTGAGAGGTGACCTAGTTCATCATTTCAGCGGTCTAGAGCGCAGGAGAGGAACAACACACAGGAGGCATGCAGGAAAAAAAACAGCACTTAGGCTTGTACGGTCAATTCTGGAATCTGTATAGTTGTAGGGAATAGTCCGTTGAGTTGTACAGATAGGGCTGTACAGCAGGCCAGCAGGTTGCAAACAGTTTGTAGGCAGTTTTCTCATTTCCAGCAAGCAGATTTTTCTTGGTAATTGTGCAGATTTGATCTTTGGGTGTACTGTATAACTCTTGGTTTGACAGTTGTGGAGGTTTCCTTGTAAGCTTTGATTTATTAATGAAAAACTGATTTGAAGGAGTAATTATAACTTATTTGTGTATTGCGTTTTGCTTTTGCTGTTTACTTTTCGGCTATATGTGTGATTACTACTATGTGAAGAATTTAATAATTAATTTCTATAATTAAATAACAATTTTGCTTAGTTGAGAACATAAGGACAATGATCAGAGTTTGGGAATCTTAACATGGTATCAGAGCTTCTTTGATTGAGAGGATCTAAAGAGTTTACAGTAGTGGATCAATTTCTGTAAACAGCTAACGGAACCCACTATCGTGAACTGAGATGAACAGTTGGAGTGTTAAAGTTTGTGCAGCTGCGAGACCCATTCTCAGAGAATGGTACCCTAGTCAGTTGACTAGGATAAAATAAGACCCTAGAAGGTACCCAAGGGCTCCCAATAGTCTCTTGGGGTTCTTGGTCTAGGACCAAGCAGGTTGATGCCATGGCAAAGCCCCTAGCATGTGGCTGGGGCCCCTATATGCCTCTAGGGTATTCTGGTCTGGGACCAGGGATGCAATGTCCAAGAAGAGCCTGCAGGTAGAGGCAGAGATATATTCTGGTTTGGAACCAGGGACACGATGTCCAAGTAGGTCCTGCAGGTAGTTGAGCAACGTTTAGTGTGAGATTGAAACGCAGCTTAGTACTGAGAACCATTCTGCGAGAGAATGGAGGACCCGGTCAGGGTCCAGGGAGTGATCAACCTAATTCAGTGTGAGACTGAAACTCAGCCTAAAGCTGAAAGCCATTCATTAAGAATGGAAGATAATGATGTCCCCTCTCCTAATCGGTTATTGCTAGGTTGCTTCTCAAGGGGTTGGCCACCCCTTGACGATGTCTCTAGTACCTAACCCTTAGGAGCAGTGTTAAGGACAAAAGGATTGGATCGTACCATCCGTTTGTATCTTATACAGTGATGACAAAAGTATATATTAAACTATGTACCTTGAGAGAGAGAAAAGTCTTTGGTCTTGTTGGTCCTAATTGAATGATTGTCCACCTTTATGGTTCACCTTGATCTTGTGGTTTTCTCAACATGAGTCAGAGAGTATGACTGTGCTCAGTATAACTGAGTGTCTCTTGTGCTAAGTGACTGTGTGTCCTTAGCATGACTGTTATGGGTATGACTGAACTACTTAAGCATGTGTTTTTGATTGAAGCCTCTCTTCCTGTTGACTAAGAGTCTGAGGTCTGTTTCTGTCTGCTTTAAACCTCTCTCTAAAGGTACGTATATGGTTCACCCAGTTTGATTTGTCCCTTCGGTGACAAGATCAAACTCAAAACTATCTGAGTATAAGGCGGATCCAAATAATGCTTGTGATTCCTTAATGTTGTATCTCTTGCACTTTATTTATTTATTCTTGTACATGGCATAACATCTCAATGAACTACCTTAATGCAATGACCAACAGAGTGTTAAGTTGAAAGAGATGGAAATTATGTTCTTGCTTTATTACAGTTTAAAGTTTTATTAGCAGCACTATTCTGAATCTGAATTTATATGTTCATGCACTTATGTTTATTACTTGTATTAAAACATCACCAACCCTTAAATTTCAACATGGAGGTCTTCATAGATATTACTTATTATATTTGAGAGTTCATGTACATATCAAAGATGGCATCAACTAGCCTCCGGTACGAGGACAGATTGGAAGGTGCTTTGAATTTCCTATCATGGAAAGTTAGGGTAACTCTTATACTAGAAAAGAACTAAGTCACATGACACGAGGACACGGGAATGCAAGTATCTGACATGGACACGATGACCCCCAGAATCATGACATAGAGGACACGTTGTATATATATATATTAAAAATATAGACATATAAATCCATTTTTTTTCTTCTAAATCTAAAACATTTACAAATATTCAATAGAAATTAGAATCAATACACTTTACACATTCACAAATCACAATGCATATGTCAATGATAGACTTAGACTCATTCCCTCCCCCACCCAACTTTGTCCTAGGGATTGATTTTCTTGTTACATGCTTCCACAAGGGGTATTTCTTCTCTTGGGCCTGCTGTCTTGCTAATACAAGGTTATATGCAATACCAACAGCTCCACTAGCAGCAGATGGAGCGGTAGCAACATTAGATAAACTCAAACTTGGATTTGGAGAAGGGGATACACCAATAGGGATATTCCTCCCTCTCCTTAGCCCTTTATTAGCTGCCTTGTTGACTGAAACATTATTCTTGCCTCCTGTTGGAAAACTGGGAATGCTCCCACTAAAGTTCACCGTCAAGTCACTTGCAATCCCTTAACCTTCTAATGCTCTTCACCTGCAAAACAATTCCCTCTCAGAGCTCAAGCCTTACTGAAAAATGTGAATGAATGAGTGTGAAAGTGTCTTGTTTTTGGGACACGGTTCTCACAGGTCAGGACACGTCTTGATAGGGCGTCGAACACGTGTTTTGGACATGTCTTGATATAGGACACATCCAAAACACATGTCCGACACCGTGTGATGATGTGTTCATGTCCAACATGTAGACACATGACACTTTAGGCCAAAAGGTCGTCTCCGGTTACATAGGAAACAAATAATCTCTGGGATATCATCAAGGATGTAGTGATGGCATTGACATATCTGTAGGCTATGGCAGTTCACATCAAGAAAGAAGTGAAAGCCAAGCGGATGATCATGGATACTATAAAGGATCATTTGATACCTCATATATTTGAGAAGAAGACGACGAAGGAGATGTTTGATGGCCTTGTTAACCTTTATTAGAGAGAATATAAATAGGAAGATGATATCACATTACAGACCTAGATTTGTGGATATGACTAGCTCAGACACAATCACCAATTACCTGATGAAGGTCATGCATATTTGTGATCCACTTGTAGCAATTGGGGAGAAGGTTGAATATAGAGCTAGTGAACAGGGCACTGAATGCGTTTTCATTTTAATGGGAAACATTTGTCTAGGGTCTAGGGTGTTTGTGCTCGGGAGAATATTCCCTCTTGGGAAAGACTTGGGATGACTGCATCTAGGAGGAGACTCAAATGGAGGCAAATTCCAACAAGCAGGGAGGTGAGTATGACCATGGCTTATGTGGTCAAGTAAAGAAGGATAGAGGTAAAGGACCGAGCAAGGGTAAGGTAAAGAGTAAGGATTCAAGTTCACAGCCAAGGAAGAAGGACTTGAGTAAAATCAAGTGCTTCATATCTTATAAGCACGACCATTATGCATCACAGTGTCCAGAGAAGAAGGATAAAGGGAAGCAACGACAACAACATCTGGTAGTATCCTTAGCTTAATCTCAGACAAGTTTGCCTCCAAGTTTGAGAAGGATTTCTCGATGGTCTCTTTCCTTTCTTTCGGCATGGTTCCAAATAATGCTTGGTATGTGGATAGTGGAACATCTGGGCATATGGCATTACCTCAAGAGCTAGTTTCAAGTCTTAAAGAGTACGTCTCAGGAGTTCAGTTCAAGCTTGGTAATGATGCCATGTATCCAGTAGCAGGAGTTGGTACAATTTATTTTCAACTCTAGTAAGGTAAATCTTTAGACTTTGATAATGTGTTGTTTGTTCCAAGTCTTAGGAAGAATTTACCATGGAAGATAAGGGATTTATAGTAGAGTTCAAGAACCAACAAGTCCTTATAAGATTGAAGGAGTTAAGCCCAAGATCAACTCAAGTGATATGAGTTAGGCAAAATTTATACTGGTTACAAGGTGAGCGTGTTCGAGACCTAGTGCATAACACATAACTTGTGTGACTTATGGCATACGAGGATGGGGCACTTGACTCACAATGCATTGCCTATTATGAGGGAGATAGTCACAGGTCTTCTAAAGTTCATCATTGAGCAAAAGGGAGTATCTAGAGGGTGTATGGTTGGCAAGCATGTTAAGGCTGCTTTCCCAAGCAATGAGCATAGGTTTAAGCAGATTCTAGACCTAGTGCATTTGGATGTATATGGACCGTTGTCAGTAGCATCAATTACAGGAAGCATGTACGATGTTTCCTTCATTGATGATTTCTCTTGCAAAACTTGGATCTACTTTTTAAAGACCAAGGATGAAGTCTTTAACAAGTTTTAGGAGCTTAAAATTGTAGTGGAGAATTAGACAGGGAAGAGATCAAAGTTTTGAGATCGGGCAGTGGGGGTGAGTATATTTTTAATGAGTTCGAAGATTTCTGCAAGGATGTAGGAATTAAGAGGGAGTTTACTGTTCCATACAACGCACATCAGAATAGGATTGCCCAACGAAAGAACCGATCCATCATAAGGGTTGCTAAGGTCATGATACATGACTAGGATTTGCCAATGTTTCTATGAGCATAAGCATACAACACACCAATTTACATCCAGAACATGTGTCCTCATAGGATTTTGGAGGACAAGACACTAGGGGAGGCATTCACTAGTGTGAAGCTAGAGGTGAGTCGTTTTTGCATCTTTGGCTGTTTAATTTGTATCCATATACCAGTTGAGAAGAGGACCAAGTTGGCACCCTTAAACATGAAGGGTTTGCTTATTGGTTGCAGTAAAAGTCAAAGGCCTAGAAGATCTATATTCCAAGGCAAAGAAAGACAACTCTAAGCAATGATGTAAAGTTTGAGGAAGACTTTTCATCTAGGGAGTCTCATGAGCTTATTCTAGTGATAGGATGAGGAGCAAGAAGCTCCAAAGGTTGAGCCAAGGTCACCAACAATTTCTAGTTTGGGGTAGCAGCCTTAAGGCATAGAGGAGGGGCCACCAGCTCTTACCAGTTCTATCATGAGACCTTGATGGTTCACTTAGACATTGAGGGATGCTTAAGAGTATGTTGAGACTCCTAGGAGCACATTAAGGGAAAGCATACCTTTGAAGAAGTTTTAAACTACATGGAATTGATGATCAACACTGTAGATTCTGAGCCTTTTAGTTTTCAGGAGGTAGAAAACCAACAGGTTTGGAGGAATGCCATGGTGCAGGAGTATACATCCATCATGAAGAATGATGTATGGGAATTGTGCCTATAGCAGAGGAGAAGTAGGTAGTGCCTTCTAGGTGGCTCTACAAGATCAAGCATGTAGCTAATGGCAACATAGAGAAGTACAAAGCGAGGTTTGTGGCAAGACGATTTTCCTAGAAAGAGGGAGTGGACTATGTGCCGTCTTATCCTGCACCTCCATGTGAGAAAAATGTTAAACTCATTGGGTGTAGCCTTGGGGACAAGCCTTGAGTTGGGTGAATTGTCACCTGACGCTAGACTCCTTTGTTTAGGCCAACTTCTAAACAAAACCAAGGGGGTTGTGTTAATTTCCAGACCCAAATTTGATTACTGTTTTGAATAATTCCTTAGTAAGTAATTAAACAGAAACACCGAATCTTAACAAAATTATGCAACGGAATTAAACATAGGAAATTGCATTCACATTTGACACATTAATGATTAATTTACCCTGAAAAATTCCAACTGGGGAAAAACCAACAAACAATTTGATTTTATTAACTATAAAATGTTGGGCTCCCTTCCTGGGAAAATGGCCCACTGAGAAATTACAATGACAAAATACTAGCTTTGCAACCTCCAGATCAGTCCTTCAATCTGCTAGTTACTAGCCCTCGGTTGCCCCTCGCTCCTTTTCTCTGAGCCTGCCCTTGCACCTGCACACATGGCTGAAAGTCTTCTCCAACCACCTCAATGAGATCTCACTCACTTTATATGAGTAACTGATGTGTCCTCCTCTCCTTAGGCTTCCTTTTATATCATTACAATGACTAAAATACCCTTAGGCAGTCTAGAAGTGACCATACAACGGTTTGTAACTGGCACGTGTGGGCATAGTTTTTGAGGCAGAGGTTGAGCATTAATTACAATCTATTAGTATCGTACGTCTTTTTGGCACATGTAGGAATGATTTTCGAGGAAGAACTGTGAGCAAACCATACAACAAGTTCTGGCACGTGTGGGTAGGCCGTACAATTGTTCATTGGCATGAAAATCAAGGTAGTTGTCTGCTGATGTAAAGTTGTGAAATTTTGTTAGTTTTTGGGAAAGAGAAAGTTTCTGTGTAGAGAAATTTCGAAGTCTTAATAAAAATTTATTCTCTTTGGGTTTTCCCCAGGTTGGGGTTTTGCCCTAGTCAAAGTTGACCAAAAATATAACTGTGTACAATGTGAATGTTCGGTATCATGAGTTTGAAGAGTTTTGGCACAATGTTTTAAATTTCAAAAGTCTAAAAGTGAATTTTTAATCCAAAACCTAGTTGCTAAAAGTGTTTGACAAAATGTCTGAACCCCAATCTTTATAATTTTGTCATTTTGCTTTACCGAGACCCTTAATGAGGATATCAAGCCTTAAACCAGAACTGCCGATACACAGAAGGATATCACCAAGGTTAGATAAGTCCTTTCTAGGGCTGCTGGCAAACAAAAAGGAACTTAACAGGGCTGCCAGACATCAAACAGTGTCATCAGGGGATTGTTCATGGCACTAGCAGAGCAACCATGACTCTTAAGTGGGTTGCCGTGTCTCCAAGAAGTGTGTCGAGAGTTGGACAAGACCCAAGCAAGGATGCCATCACACGTAGAGGTCACCAAGGGTTAGTTCAAGTAGCATACTAGGACTAATGTTGCATATTTGAGGTCACCAAATTTGAGTTCAAATTCTATTAGAGCTGCTATGGAGACTGTGATTTCTTATTCCAGATCACCATTGATGAGATCAACGCTATTAGGGATGTCATTGGGAACCAATAGAGCACTCTGAGTATATGATTGTGGGACTGCCGTGATCAAAGAAAGGCTTGTATAGCCTTGCTTGATGCTGCCAGTAGACTTTTAGGGAAAGTCAGAGTCTTTGAGTTTATATAAGACACATCATTGGTTTTGAAATATCTAAGGAGAGGTCTATGAGACTTCGAAGCAACATTGAGAGGACTCTCCCATAGAATGAGTGGACTATATGTCCCCAGTACTTTGGATGTACAGTGATGAGTTGAGATTACATCTGATGGATATGTAAACCACCTTTCTTAGTGGTCTGGTTCAGTATGCTAGATACTAAAATGCTTTGGTTGCAGATTGCTTAGACAGTTTGTTGTTGGGCTCAGAGGGAGCTTGGAGATCCATTTAGTGATAAAAAGGAAAGCACGAGGCTCCTCTTATTAGTTTGATCTGTATTAGATATCATTGATAGTTGAGGATCACTTGAGTTGTGATCGGCGCAGTAGAGACAGTTGGTTTCTCCATTGTAAAGATAGACTTATGTGTATTCTGTAGACGCCCAAAGTATGGTATTTGAAGATACCTGATGAATTCCCCAAGAAGTAATGCAGATGAAATAATTCGTTGATCTTGTTGTTGACTTATTCTTCTTTGAAAGAAATCAGAGGGAGTCAGTCTATGCTTATGGGATGGAGGACCATTGCCCTTTGGATCACTTGCTGAGATTAGTAATGAGCACCACACATAAAAGCCATTCTCTGGGAGGATGGAGGCACCTGGTCTATTACCAGGTAGTTGATCATCCTTGATGCGGTCTAAGGAGAGAGGCACTTGGTTAGTTACCAAGTTGTTGACTTTAGTCAACTTGATGCAGTCTAAGGACCGAGGCACTTGGTCAGTGACCAAGTGTTGACTTTAGTCAACTTGATGCAGTCTAAGGACTGAGGCACTTGGTTAGTTACCAAGTTGTTGACTTTAATCAACTTGTTGCAGTTTGAGGACTGAGGCACTTGGTTAGTTACCAAGTTGTTGACTTTAGTCAACTTGATGCAATCTGAGGACTGAAGTACTTGGTGAGTTACCAAGATAGATATTGACATATGTCAACTTTAGCTTGGGGCTGAAGAACTTGGGCAAGGACTAGGACCTGGTTAGGAACCAGGATGTTGATGCAGATCAACGTGAGAAGTCCTAGACCGGGTCTAGGTAGACGATATGTGGCGTACTTCTCTTTTTGGTCATTCGAAATGGTTGAGCTACGAGACCTCTTAAAGGGATTGGCCACCCTTGATGGAGTAACTAGCATATGACCTTGGTGTTAGTAGGGAGAACAATATGATCACATTGTTTAGAGATGATTACATCATCGAGTACCATTCTTTGGGAGAATGAATGTAGCCTAGAGTTGAGGTTCTTGGTTAGTTACCAGGACATTAATGACACTAGAGATGCATCAATGTGTGTGTAGTGACTTGAGCTACTTGGGGTTTGCTTGACAGAGAATGCCTCTTGTTGAGAGGGAGCGTGGATTTTCGGGCAGCATCGAGAGCCATTCTCCAGGAGATTGGCATCAGCCTGGGGCTAAGGACCTGGTCAAGGACCAGGACGTTGATGACATGAGGTCTCCTAGTGCAAAGGAGATAACATCAACATCAAACCTTTCTTATGATGAAGATTCGAGAAGACAAGTTGACCATTGAAAAGAGGACCCAGTCTTTAATGGTTGAGTCACAAGGACTCAAGCTAGAAGCTCTTGAAATACCCCAAGGGTTCGAAGGCACATTTGATCATGAAGACCAAGAGAGCTTAGAAGATAATTTGTCTAATCCTTCATGAGAAATTAGAAGAGGAGCTTTTAAATGATTTAGGGTGCTTATATATGATGATGTACTTGAGTTGGCACTTGTGGACAATGAAAAACAAGAGAAGAGACCTTAAACTTTCCTAAGAGATGACTTGCATAAAGAGAATGGGTTATAAGCCCAAGTAAAATGTTAATAACCCCACTAAAGGTGCCAAAAGCCCACAAGAGATTAAAATGACCCTAACTTAAAGAGTTAAAGTAATTTTTAATTGGGAAAATTAAAAATTAGAAAATGTGGTTTTTGGAGGATGGTTTCCTTAACTTGTGGATTTATTGATCCTTGTCTCATCCAATGATGGATTATAAATAGAGAGCTCCTTCACTTGATCAATACAGTTCACATGGTCATTATTTGTGATCCAAAAAGATTTCTTCGTGGGGTTATATACTGGCTTTATCTCTCTTTCTTCATCGTGGATGTCTGACTCAAAGCTTGAAGTACAATATAAAAATGAAGACCAGTGCCTTTAAGCAAATCACACATGTCCTAGACACTACTTGCAGTATGGACAACTTAAAAAAAAACTTACCTTATGATAGAAACTGAGCAGTGAAAGGTAGGAAATTCTCTTGGTGGGTGTACTGAATGACTGCCAATCTTGACTGCCTATAGTTTTTATGAAACTTCCTAATTCGATTGATTGCCTATAATTTTGATGAAACTTTCTGATCCAATCGCTAAAATAAGGTAGAAAAAACTTCCCATACGTAATAAGTGACTTTGCTTGAGTGAGACAACATGTTTATTAAGGTCATGACAAAAGAGTTCAACAATCAACACCACCAAAATCAGGGTATATAGAGGGGTTGATGTGCTTGATTAAATGCCAATCCCATACTCTCATACATGATAGAATTTGGTGGAAACTTTGTGATCTTGAAATCTTGAAAACTATTAAGTTCGTTGTTGAATGGGATCTAAAATTCTACTGTTTGCATATGAAGTTAGATGTGGTTGGAACCACTCTCAAACATCCTGAAACAATTAATGGTAATGTTAAAAATTTATGTAAAAGGATAGAAACTGAAAGATAAGAAGAATGCCACTTTTACTTCAAGAATTTAATATTATCATTTAGTATTACAAAATGCTATTGAGCAAATCTATTTTTTTTCCAGACAGCTCAACCAATTCAGTTGGGACTCGGTCGAGTTGTTTGGTCCAGTATTGAATTGGTCGAGTTGGACATAGAATCGATCGGTTCAGTACTGAACTGGCCAAGTTGGACATTGACTCGACCGGTTCCGTAACAAACTGGTCACACGATTCGATTTGAAGGCCGAGTTAGCTTGGTTCATGGTTAATTTGGTCAACATGGCCGAGTATGAGTATGAGTTGATTGATTTTTAAAATAGAGTTTTGTAGGTTGAAACATGCCTTGTATGGACTTCAGTAGGCATTGAGAGAATGGTATCAGAGGATCAATGGATACCTGTAGAGTATGGGCTTCACCAAAAGTGAAGCAGATCCCAACTTATATTTTATATTTGTTGAGGTTGATTTGCTTATTTTGTCATTATATGTAGATGACTTATTTCGGTTCAGAGAAGCTCATTGTAGGGTGCAAGGTAGATATGGCAGTAGAGTTCAAGATGGACATTGGCATAATGCAACTTGGGGTTGATGGTTTGGTAGAGACTGAAAGTTTTTCTCAGTTTCAGCCACCAGTTTAAATGTCAAAAATTTATCTTTGTTTAATGCCCAACCCAGAAATAAATAAGGCTGAAAATTGCACTAAATTTCAGACTGATAAAAACACTGTTGTAACTCAACTTTAATGATAGAAAATAAAATATTAAATGCACTCCATGAAATTTCAAACTCAGGAATTTTTGGCAAACTTGCCCGGGAAAAACCCACAAGGGGAAAACTTGTTAGGAGAGAGATTTTTATTTTTAGGAAAATATTACAACAAAAACTCATAAATTTTCAGACCAACTTATCTCAATCGGATGAAAATTTTCTGCCTCGTTTTCTATGCCAAACAGGAAAAATCAAACTTAGAAATTTTCTGTTTTCTGCCTTGATTTTTGTGTCGCTGTACGGACTGTATGGACCAACAATAAATGTTGTTGTCCTCTCCTCGATGTTTGTGCCCTCTCTAGCTGTCGTCCTTTCCTTGAAATGCGTGCCAAGAGAAAAAACTTGCTACTGCCGGTGTTTTCTCCTCTTTCTCAGAAAAATGGTTCTGCTCTCTCTCAGTTCTCTCCTTCACTCTCTTTCTCAAAAAGTGAGTAATTTTGCCTTCACTTGCCTTTTTGCTGAAAACCCTAGGGTTCATCTAATCCAACGGTGGAGATTAGATGAGATGAGTGGATGAGATTAAATGCTCATTAAATCTCATTTAAAAATTAAATTCACTCCCTCACTTAAAATTTTCCAAAAAGTGACTTTATTCTCTAAAGTCAAATTAAATGCTCATCTCAAGTCATTTAATGCAAGGGTCACTTTATTTCTCCCTTTTAAGTGACTAAGGCTAAAGTCACCTAGGGAACACTTTCCTAGGTACAAAAATCAACACTCCCTCTTACCGAGGAAGGTGTTCTGCACCACTCCCAACTTGTCTCTGAAGAAGCCAAAGTTGCCCCTCCCCAAAGATTTCGTCAGAATATCTGCAACCTTCTCATCAACGGAAATGTATTGCAATGTCACTGCTCCTCTCTGAACAATAATCTCGGATGAAATGATACCTAATCTAAATATGCTTTGACTGGTCATGAAATATGGATTCTCAGAGAGCTGGATGCAACTCTGATTGTCACAGTAGATCACCGTAGGCCTCAACTCCTGATCAAATAAATTCACCAGCAACTTGCGAAGCCACAACGCCTCGCAACTGGCCTGACTGGCTGCCATATACTCAGCCTCTGCAGAACTCAAAGCAACAGACTTTTGCTTCCGACCGAACCACGACACTGCTGCCGAGCCCAAACTGAAACAACATCTGGAAGTGCTCTTCCGGTCTGCCACACTGCTTGCCCAATCTGAATTTGTGAAGCCAATCAACCTGATCCCCTCCGACCTCCTGTAGTCCATACCATACTCCACTGTTCCTGCAAGGTAGCGCAACGCATGTTTTGCGGCTACCCAGTGCACTCTCCTAGGCTCAACCATGAACTGACTGAGAGTGTTCATCGCAAAACACAAATCTGGCTGAGAGTTGACCAAATACATCGAAGAACCAATGAGCTGACGGTATAGTGTAGGATCCATCAACTCTCCCTCGGAAGCATGAAGCTTCTTCCAGTTGATGACCATCGGTGTAAACATCGGCCTGCAATCCTCCATCCGAAATCTTGTCAGAATATCAATAGCATACTTTCCCTGTCCCAGGAAAATATGTCTAGGCTCCTGCCAAACCTCCAATCCTTGAAAATAGTGCATCAACCCAATGTCGGTCATCTTGTACCCTGAAGCAAGATCTTTCTTGCAAGCTGCAATGGGTTTCTCTCCTCCTGTGATAAGTAAGTCATCCACATACAACAAAAGAATGAGCGGATCATCTCCAGCCATGATGAAATAGAGATTCGAATCTGCCTCACTCTTTTGAAACCCCATCTGCTGCAAGTAAGAGTCAATCCTGGAGTACTAAGCTCTAGGAGCTTGCTTCAGCCCATACAAGGCTTTTTTCAGCTTGCAAACATGAGACTCTATCTCATGAATCTCAAAGCCCTGAGGGCTGAGGCTGCTCAACATAAATATCCTCCTGAATGATTCCATTGAGAAATGTGGTCTTCACATCCATCTGATGGATCTTCCAACCCATTTCTGCAGCAATGGAAATCAATGCCCTAATCGAAGTATAATGAGCAACCGGTGCAAAGGTTTGATCATAGTCAACTCCCTCAACCTGTGAAAACCCCCGCGCTACAAACCGAGCCTTGTACTTCTCCACACTACCATCCGCAGCATGCTTTAGCTTGTAAAGCCACCGAGAAGTCATCACTGACTTCCCCTTAGGTCTCAGAACTATCTCCCAAACATTGTTCTTCATGATGGAATGGTACTCATCCATCATGGCATCTCGCCAAACATGATGTTGGGAGGCCTCCTCAAAAGTAGAAGGCTTTGAATCACGAAGACTAGCCACTAATGCCATGCCCAATCTGTCTGGCATCTGAATAGTCCTCACTGGCTCCCTGGGTGTTCCATACTCCTGAGCTTCCTTCAAGGTGTCCCGAAGCCACTTAGGCTTCTTCTTCCCTGAAGGTTGCTCCCACACTGGTCTGTCCTCATCTGATGAACTACCGGAGGTAGAAGCCCCATTAATCTGTGAACTAAAAGCTGGTGTACCAACAATTGGTGAACTCTATGATCCTGATGCTTTGTACGGTGAACTTGTATCCTGAGACCCAAAACCTGTCTTCGAAGATCCTGTTGGCTGAACCACTGAAACTGGTGAACCTGTGCCTACACTGTGTGGTCCAGTAACCTCAGAAACCTGTGAACCTATCTGCTGCACTGACGGTACCTGTGAAACTCCCTCAGGTGTAGGAACTTACTGCTCTCCTTGCTCCAACTCTCTATACTTCTTGAAGGCCTGCTCCTCCTCAAACTTCACTTCCCTCCTCACAACAACTTTCCTCTAAGAAGGAAGATAAATACAGAAGGCCTTCGAAGTCTCATTATAGCCCACAAAGATGCCCTTCTTTGCGGTGGGCTCCAACTTTGTCCTCTTCTCAGAAGGGACATGAGAGTAAGTCAAACAACCAAATATGCGAAAATGGCTAACCTCAGGGTTTTTGCCTGTGAAACTCTCCTCAGGTGTCATGTTCCCCACGGCACGATGGGGCCTCCTGTTCTGAAGATGAACAACTGTACTGCATGCCCCTGCCCAAAGGAAGAAAGGAAGCGACTGGTCGTGTAACATAGCTCTGGTTGCTCCAACAATAGACCTGTTCTTCCTTTCTGCCACTCCATTCTGCTTTGGAGTGTATGGAACTGTCAATTGCCTCTTGATGCCCTCCTGTCTGCAATATCCATCAAACTCCTTGGAGGTATACTCACCCCCATTATCCGATCTGAGAGTCGATATCTTCCTCCTTGTCTGGTTCTCCACAAGAGCTTTGAACTCTTGGAACCTCTGCAAGACCTCCTCATATTTCTTGCTCTTCAGGAAGTAGATCTAGGTCTTCCTGGAATGATCATCGATGAATGCCACATAGTACTCATATCCTCTTAGAGAAACATATGACATAGGTCCACACAAATCTGAATGTATCAAGTCAAGAACCCCTGCTGACCTGCTATCACTGCTATGAAAAGCAGTCTTGGTGTACTTTCCCAAAGCACACCCCCTGCAAACATCACTCTGCTCTGCGCTGAACTCTGGCAAACCTGTAACCATATGTCTCAACAACCTCAAAGCTGGATGATGCAAGTGAGCCATCCTCCTATGCCATAGCTCACAAAGCTCGCTGCTATGTGCCAAGGCATGCTGAGGCTAAAATAAGAGCTTGTATAGTTTCCCACATCTAACTCCAATGGCAAATGAAGCAGATGGTCCTGCAGTCTTGGGAAATACACGCATATGTCCATCTAGGAAGGACACCCCAAGACCCCGGTCCTCGATCATGGAAACTGAAACCAAGTTCTTTTTCAGCCTATGTACATACAGTACATCTCTCAAAACCATGGGACTCATGGATTCCCTTTGAAAGGTAATGGTCCCACGCCCAACTGCTCTGACTGCAGAATCATCTCCCAACACTATCTCCACATCAGTCTCTGCCTGTGAAAGCTCGGAGAACATCTCTCGAGCAATTGTCATGTGGCTCGAAGCTCCACTATCAATGTACCATGTGTTAGAAGTGGATGCACTGTAAGAATGGTCTGTCAACAAGGAAAACTCCCTTTCACTATCAACATCTGCACTGGTGATGATAGATGCTCTCTCTCTATCAACATGTCCAGTGCACAAAGAAAACTCTCTTTGAAATCTAGCTGCAAAATCCTCAACCTCCGCCGAAGCTACTGTCTGTTGTTGCTTCTTCTTCTTGTTTGGAAACTGCCCAACATAGTGCCCCATCTTTTGACAAGCAAAGCACTTTACAGTGCTCAGATCCGTCTTCTGCTCATCCTGCTGTTTGGCCCCACCCTTCTTGGGACCCTTCTTGAACTTCTTCTTCCCCTTCGCTGTCAAAGCCACATCCTCCTCATCCTCCCTACTAGTAGAAGCACTGCCCTGCAAAAGACCCCTCCGAGTCACCTCCTGAACAAAATCATCACATATCCTGTCCCATGCAGGTAAGTTCTCCCTAGCCACCAAAGCCTCCACAAACACAACTCAAGGCTTTGAAACCCCATTCAAAGCTGTCCGCACTAGCTCTCCATTAGGAACAACCTCCCCAACTAGTGCAAGCTCATCTCTCACTTGAGAGATCCTAGTAAGGTAAGATATCACAACCTCCCCTTTGGCCATTTTGATACTCTTCAACATCTACCTCAAAACCATCTTGCTATTCTCGTTTGAGCTTTGAAACAATCCCGTCAAAGCATCCCACATCTGAAATGCACGGGTCTTACTCAGGATGTGAGGAATCACATGGTCTTTAACAACATCTAAAATTATTCTTTTGGCTTAATGTCCTTCTTATTGAAGGCAACCAGTCCAGTTGGATCAGTGGTAGCATTTGGAACAACAATGGGGTGAGCTGTAGTATGATTGACTACCTCATCCCATAACTCATTCTCTTCCAATACAAGCAATATCCTGGCCTTCCATGGGACAAAATTCCCATCCCCATCAAGCCTATCCTCCATTCTAAGTCCAGTGGAAGTCATATTTGCAAAGTTCAAGTTTCAAGAAAATGTTGCTTACTGTCAAAAGAAATTTTCTGAGTTCTGGAAATCACTTTTCTGTCTGCAAAAATTAATTTTCTGCCCAACTTTGCTTTGATACCATGAAAGTTTTTCTCAGTTTCAGCCACCAGTTTAAATATAAAAATTTATCACTGTTTAATGCCCAACCCAAAAATAAATAAGGCTGGAAATTGCACAAAATTTCAGACCGATAAAAACATTGTTGTAACTCAACTTTAATGACATAAAATAAAATATTAAATGCACTCCATGAAATTTTAGACTCAGGAATTTTTGGCAAACTTGCCCAGGAAAAACCCACAAGGGGAAAACCTGTTAGAAGAGAGAGATTTTTATTTTCAGGAAAATATTACAGCAAAAACTCAGAAATTTTCAGACCAACTTATCTCAATCGGATGAAAATTTTTTGCCCCGTTTTCCGTGCCAAACAGGAAAAATCATACTCAGAATTTTTTTGTTCTCTGCCTCGATTTTTGTGCTGTTGTATGGAATGTACAGGCAGATCGTATAGACCTTGAAATCCATGCCCATAATTTTTTTTCTCGAAAATCGTGCCTGTTGTACTGAACACTATACCGTATGGACTATACGTACCAACAATAAATGCTGCTGTCCTTGATTTTCGTGCCCTCTCTTGTTGCCATCCTTTCCTCAAAATGTGTGCCAAGAGAAAAAACTTGCTGCTGTTGGTGTTTTCTCCTCTTTCTCAGAAAAATGGCTCTGCTTCTCTCAACTCTCTCCTTCACTCTCTTTCTCAAAAAGTGAGTAATTTTGCCTTCACTTGCCTTTTTGGTGAAAACCCTAGGGTTCATCTAATTCAATGGTGGAGATTAGATGAGATTAAATGCTCATTAAATCTCATTTAAAAATTAAATTCACTCACCTCACTTAAATTTTTCAAAAAGTGACTTTATTCTCTAAAGTCAAATTAAATGCTCATCTCAAGTCATTTAATGC
>LPNX011084395.1:52055-138102 GCA_001517045.1 Pseudotsuga menziesii
TACTTACGGAGTCCCAAGGCCTAGTAGGAACATGCAATGGTGTATATAAACCTGTGTTTTGGCTTCTGCCCTTGGCATGCTGACAAATCCTACATTTGCTCACATATTTCTCAACCTCGGACCTCATCCTTGGCCAGAAGTAGAAATGACTCAGCTGCCCATAAGTCTTATCACTACCGAAGTGACCAACCATTCCACCATTATGTTTTTCTTGAATAAGATTTTCCCTCATTGAACAACTTGGAATACATAATTTACTGTTCTTGAATAGTAAACCATCTTGCAACATGTATTCTGTCCACAACTCTCTATCCACTTCTACAGGATTCTTACAAGCTCTATATGCACACTGAAAGTCATTGTAAATTTCATATAAATCTCTAAGATGTTCAAATCCCAGAACTTGTCCCTGATTCTCTTGTACAATTAAATGCCTCCTGCTCAATGCATCAGCCACCCGATTGGATTGTCTGCTGATATGCTTCAACACAAAGGTAAAAGTTAAAACCCTGTAGGAACTCCACCCATTTAACATGTTTCAGATTCAACTTGGACTGCTGCATAATATACTGTAAAGCATGGTTATCAGAAAACAACACAAATTCCTTAGGCATCAAGTAATGCCTCCAATGTTTCAAGGCTTGAACTATAGCATAAAATTCTTTGTCATATGAAGAATATTTTTGTTTGGCTGCATTTAATTTCTCATTGAAGTATGCCACAAGTTTGTCTTCTTGGCTGAGCATAGCCCCAATGGCTACTCCACTAGCATCACATTTAACTTGGAAAGGCTTTCCAAAGTCTGGTAACCCCAACACGGGCTGCTCAGTGATCTTTTTTTTTAACAGCTGAAAGTTACTTTCAGCTTCTGCTGTCCATTTGAATGGCTGCTTGTCCTTTCTAATAGTCTCAACAATCGGAGAACAAATACCACTAAATTTCTTTATGAATTTCCTATAAAAGCTTGCTAAGCCATGGAAGCTTCTTACCTCATATATGCTTTGGGGGGAAGGCCAATCCAAAATTGCTTGGACCTTCTCTAGATCCATCTTCAAACCATCTTTCGAAACCACAAAGCCCAAATACACTAACTCAGATTTCAGAAATGAACATTTCTTAATGTTCACTAACAACTTCTCTGCTTGCAACTTCTCCAAGACATATCTCAGATGCCTCAGATGCTCCTCCTTTGACTGACTGAAAATTAATATATCGTCCTAGTACACTATTACAAAATTTCCTATGAGTCTCTCAAGACTTCATTCATTAATCTCATGAAAGTACTTGGGGCATTTGATAATCCGAATGGCATAACCAGCCATTCATACAACCCTTCATTTGTTTTGAAGGCTATCTTCCACTCATCTCCCTCTCTAATTTTGATCCAATGATATCCACTTTTCAGATCTATCTTAGAAAAGTATGCTGCTCCACTCAGATAGTCCATTATGTCATCCATCCTGGGCAATGGGAACCTATATCTGATGGTTATTTTATTAATGGCTCTTGAGTCTGTGCACATCCTCCATTCACCTCCCTTCTTTGTGGTCAACACTGCTGGCACTGTACATGGGCTCAAACTTTTCTTAATCAGCCCTTTGTCTAGCAGTCCTTGTACTTGCTTTCTAACCTCCTCATTCTCCTGAGGTGTCAACCTATAGGCTACCTTGTTGGGTAAACTAGCTCTAGGAATGAAGTCAATGTGATGGCCGATATCTCTCTTGGGTGGGCAACTCATCGGGCAAATCATCCACCACAATGTCTCCAAATTTAGCCAATATTTCCTGAATTTCTTCAGGCAGATCTGAAACAGTGGTTTTCATCATCGCTACCTTGGGCTTGCATATCACAGCATAGTTCACTTCCTCCTTCTCCAACTATTGCAAATACTTTTTGCCAGTCAACATTAAGACTTTTGCTGCTTGCTGCTCTACTATACTACCTTATTGCAAAGGAAGTAAGACATGTTTCATTCCATCCTTATCAAAACTATAGCAGTTCCTCCTACCATCGTGCACTACTTTCTTGTCAAACTGCCAAGGTCTCCCCAAAAGAACATGACACACATCCATGGGCATAACATCACATATTATTTTGTCTTTATATGTACCTACTTGCAAATCAAATTCACATTGTTCACTTACCAGGATTTGATGTCCTTTATGCAACCAGGATACTTTGTAGGGAATGGATGTTTGTTCTTCTTCAAGCTCAGCTTCTCCACCATCTCTGTGGAAACCAGATTGTCAGTGCTCCCACTGTCAATCACCATTTTACAGCATTTTCCTTTGACCTTGCACATGGTTCTGAATAAGGCTTTCCTCTGAGCAGGTTTTGCATTTTCCTTCTCATGCTTCAACAAGACTTTGTTTATCATCAAAGCCTCTCCAATTTTTGGTAAATTTTCAGCCACTGGCAAATGCTCTTGCTGCTGCTCATTCTGAGCTACATAGGCCCCTCTCTGTCCTATGTTTTCCTTCTCCGGGAATTCAAAAGATCTATGACCCAGTTTGTTACATTTGTAACATCTAAAGACAGTTTATTTGCCTCTTCCTCTACCTCTACCTCCTTGGTAAGGTCTTTCGCCTCTTGAGTCATTGCCCCTGTTTTGTTGCTCCTGCTGATTTGAGTTGTTGGACTCTCTGTTTTGGGCTGCAAACTTCTCCCTTCCAGCTGTTTGCCCTCTTCCTTTGGCTAACCTCTTCCTCTATTGAAGTTCTGCTTCCTCAATAGCTTCTCTTCTGCTCTCAAGGCACATTGGTAGGTCTCTTCCATTGTCCTAGGTGATATCATACTGATTTCATCCTGGATCTCCATCCGTAGGCCATTTACATACCTGGCAGTCTTCTCAGCTGATTCCTCCACATAACCAGCTCTCAAATTTACTTTGTAAAACTCCTTAGTGTACTCTCTCACAGTTAGCAATCTTTGCCTCAAATTCTGCATTTCCTGTACAGAGTCGGCTGATAATCTTTGGGCAAGAATTTGGCCCTCATCTTGGCCACCATCCTATCCCAGCTCTTGATCAATAGCTTGTTCTTTCTTCTCCTTTCAGCTTGCACACTGTCCCACCATAGGGATGCATGCCCTTTCAATCGTGTCACTGCCAATCTGACCTTCTTGTTCTCCTCAATCTCATCATACTCAAAATATTTGTCCAACTCACTAATCCAGTCAATGAGGTGTTCAGCAGTAAGGCTCCCCTCATAGGTAGGCAACTCAGGCTTTGGTCTTGATGTGGCTCCTAGAATCGATCGAAAATATCTCAGCTCAGGTGTCTCTGCCATAAGTGCTGCCTCCTCTTCTTTCTCATCACCTTCAGGCTCACTCACATCTCCTGCCACTAGATCTCTTTATCTGCCCAACTCCACAGCTGCCATACGAGCTCTTAGCTCTCTCATTTCCTCTATTACCTCAGCATTTGCTACTGGTTGGCCTCTGCCACGACCTCGACCTATGCCAATACGTACAGTGATATCTTCTTTTTATTATGTTGAGCAAAACAAAGTCCGCTCTGATACCAAAAATTGATGGCAATGAAGGGCTGAAGGAACCCAAAACAAAATATTAAAAAGACTTTTCACAGGCTCTGGATTTGGTAAGCTTCTTCTCTTGCCCAAAACAGAGGTAATCTATTCACCTAACGCGCAGTCTGCCACAAACGTTTTATCACGGGATTTTTTTTAACTGTTCAGACCAAAGAAAATATTCAAATATGATTTCCATTCCACTGTGGCTCTTCTTCACACGTTTTTACAGGAAATTTCATAGCATTTCTGCTTTCCTCGAAATGCAGAGAATCTGGGTTAACAGTCAAACGTTTTCCACGAGTTTTCAAAACTATTTAGTTAATCGCCCCACAGTTACACATTCTCCCATTCTGCTGAAACGATCTCTGTTTAATTAAATAATACTCTGTTTGATAGGCTGGAACTTCTGGTTTGCAAGCAATTCCCAGTTTGTAATGGTATTAAAAAAATATTTCCCTCAACGCCATCACAAAGAAATATTCAATGACTGCGGCAGTTTTCCAGGAATCTCCACAATTCAACAATAGAAACTTCCAGTTGCATTTAATTTCCAGCTATCCCTGATTTCAAAACATTTCAACACTTGCATATGTATTTATTTCACGGTCAGTTTCTAATACACACATGGAGTCTCTTTCACACAGAGCTCTCCCCTCTCTCACACTCTGTTCCCTCTCCCACATTTTCCAAACGCAACCTAACAGAAATCCAAGTCTATCTACCAGAATGCAGAAATTTACGAATTTACTAAATTTAGTTAACCGACTCCTAACAGTCTTTAACAACCTAGCTAGGTGGCTCAATCTCCACGCAGGGAGCTCTTAAACAGCCACTTATTCCTATTTTAACTCAAAGATCAACAACTACAATATTCTGTTACATAATTAAACCTAACAAAACTCAAACTATCTCCAAACTCGTAGGCATGTTTGGTATTGCCATCATCACATCATATGTACTCTCTTAACTTTAGACCACAACATGTGACAACGTGGTCACATTGCTGGCCTTAGTCAGATGCTCCTGCATCAAAAGCTCCTTCATATATATCCAAACTGTTAGCCACTTCTACCCTATGTTTTCTGTCTTCTTCTTTTAACTGAACAATCATCGACTGTGCTTCCTTCAACTGTATTTTCAATTTCTTGATCTCTGGATCATCATCTTGCGAATGTACACGTGGTTGAAATTTAGGAAGTTTTTTTTTCTTCTGTTGAATAGGATTTTTAGATGGAGTCCCTGATGTCTCTGTTTCCACATAAAATGACCTTTTTTGCTGCTGATCTAGTCCGAGGTCTCTTAATTTCCATCTTTTCTTCAGAAAATTCCAATTTCCTACCTTTCAATTTCTTTTTACTATTTTGACTTTCAGGACTCTCCTCAATATCTATAATAATCTTGGGACTATGCTTAAAACCCTAGAAGTCGTTTTTTCCTTTGAACTTGGGGTGCTTTTCCTTGCTGAAGGAGTAGCCATTTCTTTAGGATTATAGCCAACCAAAAAAAGGAAAGTATTCCAATCCTGGTTCATCTTCTTGAGCTCTTCAAGCGCCAACTGTTTGATTAGACCAAAATGGAAAATATAGTGTTCTGATTTCTCAGGTTTTGACTGCACTTTGTCTGCCATCTTGCCCAAGCTTCTATATAGGTAAAAGGGAATATCTAAGAACTTTTTCCCAGTGAAATGCAACAACAATTGGAAATGAAACTAGTAAACTATATCAACTCCCTTCACAGGTGAAATTTTTTCTAATAGCAAACAACAGTCTTTCATGCAGCTCAGACAACCAAGCTTTGGGTATCCCGTGGGTCAGATCAGCTCCCTTATGGTCTTCCTTCCGGAATTCATCACAATTAACCAATTGAAATTTCATAACCTTGAAACACTGCTCTCCATAGTGAGGTATCTAAGTTGCAACAACAATAGAATCTATTGAGACCTCAAATTCCAGAGGGCCCACCCTATTCTTGCTTCCATCAAAATTGAGCACGAAATCTTTGGCTATTTGTTTGTGATACCGCTGTCACTTCTAAAAAATTTGAAAAACCTGAGACAACCAACACGCTGGAAAAATTCTTTTATATCAGGGTTTGAATTTAACAATTCTACATTTTGGGGCTCAAAACAAACCATAATGCCTGCCTTCCTATGCTTTTTCTGTGCTGGCTCGGGTGCCATGCTGTATTACACGCCACACACCTGCTAATCGAGATACTTGTAACAACAACAATGACCTCTAGGGTATGGATGTCGTGAAGGAAAACTCGACTCAACATGCAAAAATGAGAGTAGACTGATCCTACCCCTATGAACTTTGAGTCTCTTTGGGAAAACTTACAAAGTTCAGAAGAAAAAGATCCTTTTACCCTATTTAGAGAAAATAAGGTTGACAATAAAAACAATGGATTTGGAATTCCACAAGTTAAAAGTCTTCCTTAAATACCTCCCGTTACTTCACAAGTTCAAAACCCTCGTCAAGCACCCCCTAGAGTTATGGCTGCTAGGTTTGTGTAATGTCCTCTTTTGCCTAGGCATTGAGGACCAACCCGCTAACCTATGTGATTCCTGTGGGTTCGAGCGGGTACTGACAGTCAGGGAATCAGCTGAAGACTGATGCCATCTACAGAAGATCTAGGGCATCAATATTATATCACCATTGGGTCGAAGAGGGCCACCAGAGCCAAAGGCCACCTGCATGCATGACATTTGAGCATTATTTAATGATGCATGCACCCGATTAAGTCTCCATGCGCATACATGCAAGTCAACTGCAAATTAGAAGTTAAACTGACCTAATTAGGTCAAAAGTTAGGGTTTTCGTAGTTGAAGGTTATAAAAGAAAGATAAAGTGAATGGAGAAGATACTTATGTGATAATTGATTTGTGGAGTCGAATTGGAGAGCTCGGCGAGCTAAGTTGGGGTTGAGCGCATGCTCAGCTAACTGGTGTATTTCGGCAGTGAAAACTATCTGCCCTAGTTCATCATCAGGTTGGATCATACAGGTTCAGCACTAGTTCATCATCAGGTTACATTCAACAGTTATTTCGGGAGGTTGATTATTCATCCAGCGAGAGGGTTTCACCGTCACACCGTGTCACCGTGATCAGAGACAAAACAAGCACATCATCCGGGCTCCCAGCAGCAGCTTATTTATTTGAGCTATATACGGGTATGTATATGCATTGATTTCTCCTATTTTATAGCATCTCCATATTTTTTTTAGGGCACATATTTGCATGCAACTGCATGCATGCAAAGTTTGGGGTTTGCTTTCCTATTATATCAGTTTGGGATATTATAGTTTGCTCCCCTTGCCTTACCTGCTGTATTACATGATTTTCTTCAAAATTATGCTCAAAGAATTGTATTATACGATGGGGAAGGAAGCATTACTGCATAGCAACATTTAGACAGGTTCAGTGACTTCATAGATTTAGAAGAAGTTGATCATGATGATGTTAAGATGAGGGTATTGGCACAAAGTTTTTCTAGAGAAGTTAAAAAATGGTTCCAAGGATTTATTGCAGGGAGTATACACAACTACAATGACTTTGAGACAACTTTCCTTGGAAGGTGGGAAGACGAGAAAAACCCTTTGCAAATTTTGACCCACCACAATAATCCGAAAAAGAATAATGCAGAGTCAGTCCAAGAGTTTTCTACTAGATTCATGAAGGTTTACAACTCAATCTCAACTGATATTAAACCTCCTGTTGGAGCTACCAAATTACATTATGCTGATGCCTTTGATAGTGATTTTGCATTGCTGTTAAGAGAAAGGAAGTCTGCAACTCTTCCTGACATGTTGAAGGATGCTATAGAAGTAGAGGCAAATCTTATGGCATTAGGAAAGATGAAACAAAAGGTGAAAACTGAAAGAAAGAAGGTTAAGGAGAGCTGGCCTTCAACTTCCCAATCTGTAGATGCTAAGTTTGATATGATGATGAGAACAATGGAAAGATTGGTAGATAGACTCTCCTAGGAAAACAGGCCTGTTGTTAGAGAACAACCAGAACCTCAAATCAGAAATCCTAATTTTAGGAGACCTCTTGTTCCTCAAATAAGACAGAGAGACCAAAGAAATCCAGCAGACCAGAGATTCCAAGCTGATCAACAAATCATGTCCCCTTTCCCTGAGACTTTTGTTGCTGAAGCAGATGTAGAATTGCCTGATGACCAAATCCATTTGTTTTACCATTCTGAACCTCAAAAAATTTGATCCCTCTCGGTGCTTGGTAGATATGTATGGGTTTAAGATGGATCTATGCTGTTTTCAAAAAGTGGTGTCCCAGTCCTCGAACCCGTCCCCATACCCAAGTTTATATATATATATATATATATAGTACCCCTGACGTACCCAAGTACCTTGTTTCAAGAGGTGGCGTCCCAGTCCTTGAACTCGTCCCCATACCCATGTTTCCTAGCAACTTATTATATAAGTGATTTAGACTAATCTCAACTGTACATCTTACTGTGAGATTAGGGTTTGGTTCAAGTATAAAGGCAGGTCAAGATAGAGGTTAAAGACACATTCATTCACTGAAAGACAAGTTTGTTGGGATGTGACCTAGTTCATCATTTGAGCAGGTCTAGAACACAGGAGAGGAACAACAGGAAGGAAAAATATAGCACACAGGTCCGTACTATAAATTCAGTTCAGTTGTATGGATAGGTCTGCACAATTGTAGGGAACGGTCTGTACAGTCATATGGGCAGGGCCATACAGTAGGCCAGCAGGCTGCAAACAATTTGCAGGTAGTTTTTCTCGTTTCCAGCAAGCAGATTTTTCTGTGCAGATCTCTTCTTTGGGTGCACCATACAGCTGTTGGTTTGACAGTTTGTGGAGGTTTCCTTGTAAGCTTTGATTTATTAATGAAAAGCTGATTTGAAGGAGTAATTATTTGTGTATTGTTTGCTGTTTACTTTCCAGCTATATGTGGGATTACTGCTACATGAAGAATTCAATTTCTGCGATTAAATAACAGTTTTGTTTAGTTGAGAACATCAGGACAGCAATCACCTAGGGCTGTGAATCTTAACATATACTTACTGCATTTATCCATGCATTGGGTTGCCTTATCTTTATGCACACTTATTGTTCTGTGCTTTGTACATTATCCTTACATCTG
This sequence comes from Pseudotsuga menziesii, assembly GCA_001517045.1. Lineage (NCBI taxonomy): Eukaryota > Viridiplantae > Streptophyta > Pinopsida > Pinales > Pinaceae > Pseudotsuga > Pseudotsuga menziesii. The sequence continues at coordinate 60,717 of LPNX011084395.1, forward strand.
CAGGTCCCTAAATTACCCCTTCTTTGCATGCAAATGCATTGTGATGACTTAATTTGATTTTGATTTTGAGCTGGAAAAGCTCAGAGCTCAAACATAACTCTCCATATTTAGTATGCACCCATGTTTTCACCATGACTTGAGAGGTCTGCACTGGCCCCTCACAAGTTTTTGATTGCCATAGTTTATCTGATATGCTCTAATACAGGCAACGACTTAAATTTCACAGGGAGTTTGTGTGATGACATTCACAGATTTTAAACACGTTAGCTAAACTAGCATGCTTCGCTATTGAAGATATGGCAAGGTTGGTGAATCCTTTTATTAAATGATGAATTGCCTGTATACTTTATTTTTTTATTGTTCTGACATTTCCATTTTAAGAATGTTTGTAATATGCTGCTGCTCTTCATGCCATTAAGTGTCATTATTTCTCTTACCTTAAATGCCAACAAAGGACCATTTGATTTGAATTTTCAGAGAAAATAGCATAATCCCTTCGTTTCTTTGAAAGTTTGATGGCATATTTCCAGTTATTTTTCTAAGCCACTACATGCATCTTTACCTCCTCCAGGTCTTTGGCATTATAGCTTAATCTTTCATCATCATGCTCCCATTTTCTGGAATGGCCAGGCATTTTCTTTTGGCCCTTGTGTTTTATACTTCAGCCCAGAATGCTATTATCTGGTTGCTAAGCTGTGCACCATGGCACGTGCTGTCCATTGAAGATGTAGCTAAAGGACTAAATCCTCGATAAGGGGTTTTCATGTTGATATTTGTTAACCGGAATAGCAACAAACTTGGTAGTGAGTAAAGAGTATGGTTGCCACACTAATATTGTCTCTGTAAAGGATGCGACTAGCAAGAGGGTTTGTGTACCTACAATGGAACTGTTTGTTACACCAAAAATTTGCTACGGATCAATCATGCACTCATAAATTTTTATAGATTGAAGATTTATTGTTTATATATTCTTGCTGTGTAAGTTAGTAGCTTGTGTAGGCGTCTTCTTGTTGTGTAAAGCTTTAAAATTCTATACAAGGTTGTCCTTCTGGACTTTTCTTTGCTGCATGGTTAAGGATTATATTTCCTCTCATACTAGCAAACTACTTGTCTATATGAAGGTGACATCTTGGCCAATAATTTTCTTTGCATGGGTTTCATCTATACGAGAGAGAGAGAGAATAAGGAGAATTGATATTTTACTGTTGCTTCATGAGATGTGCAGCAAACTCCTAATGCGTTGGACAGTGTTAACGTCAGATGCAGTCATATTTTTTCCTGCAGCATTGTGCTTTATTGCTGTTTATTATAATGGGAAAAAGGATGAAGACATTGTCTGGGCAATTGTAATGGTTCTTCTTCAACCATGTGCAGTATTAATAGACCATGGCCATTTTCAGGTACAGTGGTTTGAAACCATTTTCTCTCTGTTTTCACTTGTCTGGTAATCAGGTATATTCTTTTGAGAGTTCTTCTATGGATTCATTGGATAAATCTACAAAAAAAAATGGAAAATTTTTCAGCAGCCTATACAAAAACAATCCTCATCAAGGACAAAAGGGGCTCATTATGAAAACGTGGTAGAAAAATGTTATTTAAGTAAAAAAGCCCGACAAAGAAGTAATTCTAAAGAAGATGGGGTTGTGCTAAATATTATATGTATTAATTTGAAGAAGCACACAGTCTAAATGATTGTTTGCCCCTGTCAATGCTTGCTAGTATCAACATTTCAACAGAATTCTGTTTTGCAGCATGGAAAATGCATTTATGCACGTTAGTTTGTCTAATATAATAGTTCTTTGTTAATAGGATTCAGCACAATACATATAAGGATATTGTGGTACACTACTTCTAACATGAAACCTTATCAGTATAATTGCATCAGCCTTGGCTTAACTGTTGGAGCAATAGCTGCGGTTATCTCAAGAAGAGAGCTGGTAGCATGTGTGCTTTTCTGTCTTGCTCTTAATCATAAGCAGGTATATCTTAGATTCATTCCTTGTATCAATGAGTTTTGGTCTTTGTTTGTGTTGCATGTTATTTCATACTATTGAAGAATAAATGTAGTACCTTTCTAACATGGCATGTTGTGTCAATAATAATTATGTATGGCTTTTAATGTATGCAGATGAGTGCATACTATGCTCCAGCATTTTTTGCTCATCTTTTGGGGAAGTGTTTACGCAGCCAAAATCCCATTTTTAATGTTGCAAGACTTGGTTTAATTGTTCTTGGAGCATTCATGGTCATATGGTGGCCCTTCCTTTATTCCAAAGAAGCCATACTAGAGGTATGGCTCAAGAGGGTTTCTGTTCAAATAAAGCTTATTTGAGATGCTGATTCTTCAAATATGGAGTTGACAACTCACATTTGTACAAATGCAGGTTCTTGCACGCTTAGCACCTCTTCAGCGGGGTATATATGAGGATTATGTTTCTTCCTTTTGGTGTTGCACTTCATTACTTATAAAATGGAAGCAGAGGTTTTCAGTGTCTACACTATCATATTTTGCCTTGGGTGCCACTTTGACTGCTTCTCTCCCATCTATGGTTCAGCAAATATGTGCCCCAAGTAACAGAGGATTCCTGTATGCATTGCTCAATAGCTCATTTGCCTTTTATTTGTTTTCATATCAAGGTATGTACCTGGACTTGGCCTTATATATATTTAGTAAACATTACATTAGTTATGATTAAGCACTTGTTATCAATTAATGACACCTTTTTTTATGACAATTACAGTCCATGAAAAGTCTGTGCTGCTGCCTCTGCTGCCAGCAAGCCTTTTGGCTCTGGAAGAGCCTTTTCTTTTCAAGTGGCTGATAATTAATTCCATGCTTTCCATGTATCCTCTTCTTCGCCGTGATGGATTGACTATATGCTATATAGCTATGCTATTTTTGTTTTTTCTTCTGTACCATGCACCAGTGAAAAGCAAGGAGGATGGAAGCAGGGACAGTTACATAGCACAGAGGTTTCCAAAGTTTTGGAGAGTAATAATGTCCTTTTATGCCCTTTTCTCAGTCATGCTACATGTATTATATCTTTTTTTGCAGCCTCCGAAAAGGTACCCTTTTATCTTTGAGGCTGTTATTACAGCATTTGCATTTTCTCAATTTGCTATTCTTGCTATATATACAAACTCTAAACAATGGAGGTTACCCGTTGACACTGCACATAGCTCAGTTGTCAAAGAAAAGATTAACTAACTCTTCAATTTAGTATAATGATTTTCCTCTTTATGACATCTTTGTTTCCTCTGTACTCTGTTGTGTATCTGTTTCAGTAATTTCCTTAAGATTTTCACTTATAAAACTGTTGTCAAGTAACCTGAAACTACATCTCCTCTATTGGACACATTGGGTTTCTTACCTCTGAAACACCCAAAATTTTGGTGGGTCTCTTTTTATACATTATACCAAGTAGAGATGGGATTTTACCTACATCATATTCTTGAATTCAACCATTTGATTGTTCAAGCCCATTAATGGAAGGATGACTAGCAGTGGCATTACTGACATCAACGAGGAATAATTCAAAGAAAGAACAAAATAGCTTTTAAGAGGAACTAGGAAAGCAGACAGGACTAGACAGTGGCATCTTGACATTAAGCTTGATGAGATACACATAAGTTATTATAATGATATAGGGACTTAATGCACAAGGCAGAAAATGAATTAGTCACCAGCACCTTAAAAGATGTGTGACCAGCCTTTTCATTCAAGTCTATAAAGCTCCATGATAGTTTAGCTAGCTATCCTCTTTTCTGAACTGCTTAACAGAATTTAAAGTGTGAATCATGTTTTGTGAGTCGCTTGTCTTTCTAAAATCTCCTTGTTCTGATTTGGACAACAGGTGGCTTGCGATTTATGTGTTGTTATAATTACAGTGTTGAGTGACTAGCATTCAATTCATTGTCATAAATACCTGTTACATGTTTATTTATCTAATGTCTTTCCTCTCTATGGTGCAATTTTTTAAATTGCTGTCCTTTTCTAACATTAATGATTAGCAAGGACTAATGTGTGATTAGTTGTACAGTGAATCTTCTTCAGGATTTATAACAACTCAAAACCGTAGTTCTTATCTAGTATGTATTACTTAGAAACTGTTGATTGTCACATACATATACAAGTAGCGTGCAGCCTACAGAACTGAATAAAGAATTCATTCAATGGTTGGAGAAGAGATGGACAATGTCCACATCCACGTGGCTCCAAATATGGTCTTAAGCATTTGAGGTCATCTCATTGTTGAACTTGGAAGGATCTATTAAATAGATGTTTAGGGCAAATACTTAGATTTTGTGATATTTGTATTCAGTAATTGCATCCATCATTTTTTTGCCTTTGTAATTATATTATTCCAAGTACTTCTCTAGGGTATTCTGTTCTTTCCTTGGTTCATAGCTATGTGCTCCATATAGCTGATCAGCAATTTACTCATGTGAAGTTTAATTATAGTAACAATGATATATTAAATCATTAAAGATCAAACGATGACTTTTGATGATGGTGTGAAGCTCTCGCTTTCTACAAGGAACATTGCTTCTCGCTTGGCCATTAAGGCTTCTACAAGGAACATTGCTTCTAATTTCTTGTAGGCTTCTCAAATGTTCTAGCCCCATTTGGATATTCTTTGCTTGATATTCAAAATTTCAATTTACATGTTACTATTAACAAAGATTTTATAAGATACTACACCCAATGCTTAGACATTCTTTACTTGATCTTCAAATTTTCAATCCACATATTACATTTAAGAAAGATTGTAATAGTTAATACATTCAATATTCAATATTCATATTTAACATTACATTTATTTATTTATTTGTTACGAGGAGAATTGGTAACTAAGTTGGGATCGTACTCGTGTGACATAGGGTTGATTATGGTATGCTTCCACTATAGCCCTAGCTATACCGTGAGGCCCCATATGTGGCACACAAGGCAAGCCGAAGTTTGAACTTGTGATGTTGCAAGGACTGCCTTAATAGAGTACCCTATCATCAATTGGTCTACACATTGGGGCGTATTTAACATTATGTTTTTTTTTAATTTTCAACTAAATAGGTGCCTTAGCTTAGTTTAGCTTAATAGGTTGAGCATTTGGTCTTTGGTTGTCGCATTATGTTGCATTTTAAAATCTTTTGTAATAAAATATTTTAATGCATTCTAATCTTCTTTAGCATATCTTAGGGAGATTTTGGATAAAAAAATTGATTCCACATGCCACAATGAGATCTATGTTAGAAGTAAGCATTCAAAGTAGTGTTATTAATGCTTTAACATGTTGAACCTTAAATTGGATATATATATTAATATACACATTGAAACAAATTATATTAACCAAGTTTAACTTACATTAAGTAGACTCTATATAAGGAAGGAAATTTTACACACCACAGTGAGATTTACATGAAAATGAATATTGCAACTAGTGGTATTAATGACTTGGAATGTTTACTTACTAATGTGTGAATATTTAAGTGAAAATTAAATAATATTATCTATGTGTTAACATGTGTGGATTTACATTAGAATGGGTTTATGCAGATTTATGGAGTGGTGTCATTGGTATTATGGAATTTTTTCTTGTGCTATGATAATTGATGTTATGGAGTTTCATTTGGTGGTGATTATGTAATTTTTAATATAATAAAATTATGAATAATATAGTTGAGATGGAATTTCTTCCAACGAATAATAATACCTGTGTCATTATGGCATGAATTTACATGAGAAGGTTAATTGCGCTGAGAGGTGCTTTATGCAACCCAAAGTGGATGAGATGTGACGTGTCTATCATGCTGATGTGACACATGTTGGTTGCAAAAACTAAATAAATATTTCTTGAAAATTATTAATTCAAACATAAATTATCAACACTATATTTAAAACAAACCCAGAAAAATATTCCACATACACTTTTGCATCTTGCTTCTACGTACTATTAGAATCTTAATGTGTTTTATATTTTTTTATAATAGTTTATAAATGTATCTAAAATATTCTTGAAAGATTTCTTCCAATTAGTAGTTGTTCAGTGTAATTGACTCGAGTTTGATTGAAAAGGCTTGCTAAGTTGCATTTTTGGATGTCCTTTTGAAAAGGTTGTACATTAATTGTTTGGACACCAAGAGTAAGAAACTAGATAGTATGTAGAGTTTAACAATTTTGATTATATATATTGTTGAAATAGTTAACTTTGAAGGTCCTCCCTCAGAGTTTTGGTGTGTGATGAGGTGGATACAAAGACCTTTTGTTTCTTATGTTGTATTTATGTAGAAAGTGATCTTATGGAAATAAAAAGAGATTTTGTACTTTATGAATTGTGTGTCATATTTAAGCGATGTATTTAATAATTAGCATTTATTATTAAAAAATGCATTAAATATGGACCCTAGATCTAGTGAACTAATCCTAGCCCTTAGATTGGTAGTTAGGAAGGTAGTTACTAGAATTAAAATAAAATAATGAGAGGGCAAACAGAAAGATGCACCACCAAGAAGAGAAAGAGAAGAGTGGAGAAGGAAAAAAGAGTTTTTAAGGCAATTTGTCACACTTTTTAAGAAGATTCAACAACACATTTCCCAAGGAAGCTAAGAAGGCGATCATACAACACTCTGGCAGGGCCGTACAATAGCATGTGTGGGCACAAATTCCAAGGAAACGGTTGTAGCATTTAATGCAGTATGTTAGCACTGTACAATAAGGTTATTTTAGCACTAAAAAGTTAGCAGATTGTACAACAAGTATAGGCACATGTGGGTAGGTCGCACAAAATGTTGTACTACTGTTCATTGACACACATTTCGAGGTAGAAGTTTGCTGTTATAATTTTGTGAAATTTTGTCACATGTGGGAAATATACAATTTCTATGTGAGAAATTTTTTGAGTTTCTTCTTAAATAAAATTTATTTTATTTGGGTTTTCTCCAGTTAGGATCTTGCCCTAGTCAAGGTTCATAAAAAATATAGCCACATTCAATGTGATTGTTCAGTATCTTGTGTTTGAAGAGTTTTTTGGCATGGCGTTTTAAGTTTCAAAGTTTGCAAATGGTTCTTTAATTTAAAACCTGGTTGTTGGAAGTGTTTGACAAAATGTTTGAACCAAAATCTTGATAATTTTGTCATTTTCTTCATGGTATCAAAGCTGTACTGAACAAGATTGTAAGCTAGTTTGTTTCATAGTGTGTTGAAAATTTCAGACTAAGAATTAATGGCTACCGACTTGAGGTTTGAAGACTGGTTGGATGGAGAATCCAACTTTAGTCCATGCAAGGAGCACGTTGTTTTATTGTTGGAGGAAGTTGAACTATGGGATATAGTTGAGAAGGCAGTCATAGTACTTGATAAGACTGTTGATGCAGACAGTTTTGCAGTTTATCAGAAGAGAAATGTGAAAGCCAAGAGAGTGATACATGATGATGTTAAGGATCACCTTGTTTCTCATATTGCAAGGAAAGCAAATGCCTTTGAAATGTGGACATCTTTGACAAACCCGTACCAGAGTAGTAACGAGAAGATGAAGATGGTATTTAAAGAAAATATGAGAGACATCATGATGGATGAAAATGAGAAAGTGGCCTCATATCTCATAAGGATTACTCAAGTTCGTGATGAACTCGCTGCAATTGGAGAAGTTGTAACAGATGCAGAAATGGTGAGAACTGCCTTGATTGTTTTTAAGTTGCATGGAACACCTTTGTAAAAGGTGTAGTCTATAGGGAGCATAAACCTAGTTGGTAGAGACTTTGGGATGATTTCATCCAAGAAGAAACTCATGATGAGGCTCTTAAAAGACAACAATCGAAGAGTGCTGAGATTGAGGAGAATGTGGCTCTCACGGTTAAGAGCGAGAAGAACAAGAAGAAGAAATATTTAAGTAAGATCATATGCGTTCGATGTAATTAGTTTGGTCATTATGCTTCAAAATGTTTTGAGAAGAAGGGGAAGGTGGAGAAAGATACAACAACATTTGCTGCAGTAGAAGAATATGCAACAAAGTTTGAGGAAGAATTTTCTCTAGCTTCCATCGACTCTAGTGTGGGGAGTTCAATCTTTGATCATGTATGGATAGTTGATGGTGGGCCAACTAGACATATGACTGGACTATATGGTGCCTTCTAGATCATTAAAGAATTAGGTCCAAGGCATTTTATACAAACATATATTGATAGTCCGTAGGTAGTAGTTCGAGGGGTTGGAACAATGAGGTTCCAACTGGACCTTGGTGAGGTCCTCGAGGTACATGGAGTTCTTTTTGTTCATGGGATGGGAGTTAGTAAACTCAGTGTCATCTTTAGAGGATGATGGTTATGGATTGATGGTAAGGTCTGGTCATGTTTTCCTTTATCGGGCAGAAGAACCAGTTGGCACTACAATCCTTCTTGGTGATCGCAGGGACAAATTGTATGTGTTGAGAGGGCATGTTGTACATCCAGGGTGAGGAGGATACCTATTTGAGTCAGATTTTGAGGATGAGGCAGGTGTTGCAACTGATCAAAAAGTTATTGCACCGAAGAGGTGAATTCTACAACCCAGTAGGGGAGAGATGTGTAACTCCTTTCGTGCTCATCCTAGAGTTGACACATGTCCTTTCTAAAAAAAGAAATAAAATATTATTAAAAATAACATGTTGGCTTAAATTAAATTTTAATTATTTAGAATTGCATATATATAAAACAACATAAATTAGATAAACTAAAACCACAAATATTGGATTACACATTTCTTCAACATTTCTACTCTAAAAAAGGGTTTGCACCTTGAGAAATTTGATCCCTCTCGGTGCTTGATAGATCCTCTTTTAGATGGATCTATGCTGGTCTTTATTTATTCTAATGAAGAGATTGGATCTCTTCAGAGCACTGGAAGAAGACTTGGCCAGTCTAGTGACGATGAGCAGGTTCATGAGGCTTAGGTGGAGTCTCAAGCATCAAAGTTCTAGATTCAGGGTTGGGCACTTGTCTCTGAGATGAATTCTAGAGTAGGAGGGAGATGCTTTATGAAACAAAAATGGAGATACAGATGGAGCCAGAAGGACCTCCCTCGTTAGGAGGGAGTGTTGAAATAGTTAACTCTAAAGGTCATCCCTCATAGTTTTGGCACGTGTGTGTGTGTGATGAGGGTGACATAAAGACTTTTTGTTCCTTATGCTGTATTTATATAAAAAGTGATCATATGTAAATAAAAAGAGATGTTTTGTACTTTATAAGTTGCGGGTCATATTTAAGTGATGTATTAATAATTAACATTTATTATTAAAAAGCGCATTTAATATGGACCCTAGATCTAGTGAACTAATCCCAGCCCTTAGATTGGTAGTTAGGAAGGTAGTTACCAGAATTCAAGTATAAAATAATGAGAAGGGGCAAAATGAAAGATGCACCACCAAGAAGAGAAAGAGAAGAGTGAAGAAGGAGAAAGGGTTTCCAAGGCAATTTGGCACACTTTCCAAGAAGATTCAGTTTCACATTTCCCAAGGCATCCAAGAAGGTGATTACACAACACTCTAACAGAGCTGTAAGTAGATTTTATGGGCACAAATTTCAGGGTTGTGGCTATAGCATTTAATGCAGTATGTCAGTACCTTACAATAGGGTTATTTTGGCACATGTGGCATGCTTTTCGAGGCAAAAAAGTGAGCATAGCGTACAACAAGTACACACACGTTTCAGAAGGCCATACTACTATTCATTGGCATGAATTTCAAGGTAGAAGTCTGCTGTTATAAATTTGTGAAATTTTGTCAGTTGTGGGAAAGAGAAAAATTCTATGTAGAGAAAATTTATGAGTTTCTTCTTCTTAAATAAAATTTCTTCTCTTTGGGTTTTCTCGAGGTTGGGGTTTTTCCCTGGTCAAAATTGACAATATAACTGTGTTCAATGTGATCGTTCAATATCTTGGGTTTGAAGAGTTTGTTGGCATGGTGTTTTAAGTTTCAAAGTTTGCAAGTGATTCTTTAATTTAAAACCTAGTTGCTCAAAGTGTTGGACAAAATGTGTGAACCAGAATCTTGATAATTTTGTCATTTTCTTCATATATATATATGATAAAGAAATAAAGGAAGAGAAATGAGAACTTATTTATTTATGTATACAAATAAAATGTTGAAGCTATAGAGAAAATGAACACTTCATAATGCATTCTCGGTACAAATGGTAATCCTGTTCCTTTTGTGGAGTGCACAAAAGAAAAAGCCAATTCTTAAACTAGCTAATTTACAAGATTTGTTGAATTAGGAATAAAGGAACGGAAAGTGAAGTATATTTTTATTTATATTTAGTTAGACTTAGATTGTTATTGCATTTGAAATTCAAAGTTATTCAAATACAAAATATGAAAATTTAAGGTCAAAGTTATATCCTTTTTAACAATGATGTCCACCGAGTTCCAAGGCCAAAGGCCAAAGTGAGTTGCAGAAGAAAAACAACTTAAGAACCTGTTGTTAGCATAAACATCAATACCATATGAATCAGACAGAGTAGTAGTTGCAGTAGATCATAGAAGATAGGAGCCCTTTCTGGTCAAGCCAGATTAAATTTGCTAAAATTAGATATTAACTGGAAAATTATATTAGCAAAGTCATGGATGAAGACAGAAACATCAATCTTTGACTCAACTCCAACAAGGTTAAATTAATAAATCTCTATTGAAAAGTAAAGTCTCACGATTTTTTAAATGAGGTTGCGTTGGATCCAACTTTTCAAACTGTTGTTATTTAACAACATACAATCAACACTAAAAGACCTAGAGATTGGCCACTATTCATTATTCTTATACAATGGGTTGACACATGAGACATGGCTATCTTTACATGTTTGCATAAAAGCTATATGATAGTTAAAAACTAGCATATATTAATTTTAATTCCATATTTTGTAAAGATATAGAACCTTGCAATTGATTTTCCTTTTTCAGTTGTGAGTAAAATGAATGTAGCATCACAAGACTTAGGAGTAGAAGAGACAAGGAAGGGGCTTGATAAACTTGGTGCAGAAAGGAACCTCAGGAAAAGATAAGAGTGGCTGGTGAACCTGCTCTGCACACACTGAAGAGCACTGGAAGGGAAGGCATATCCCGAGGGAATGTGTAGCAGAGAAGGGGATGCTTCCTTGTGTTGGGTGTGTAGGTGATGCTGTTTCTATGCCAGATAGATCTTGTGGAGGTGTCCTTAGCTCTTGAATGAGCCACTAGCTTAGCCATTATACCTTTCCACTACCTTGGAAGACTAATAAACCCAAATTGAAGGATGGCTTGGCTAGTATCTTGATAAACCCATATGTTGGCTTGGTTGTGTTTGGCCTTGTAACTAATCCTTGGATGGACAACCTTATAAACCAAACTTGAATGATGGCTTGGCTTGTAGCCTCATAAACCCATATGTTGGCTTGACTGGTCCTTAAAATGATTGCTGGCTTGATTGTGAATAGTCTGATAAACCCAACAGTGTTTGGCTTGTATTCTTGCAACGCGATAAACCCAATTGAGTGTTGGATTGGCTGGACAGTCTGATAAACCCAACCGAGTGTTGGCTTGACTATGTGTTATATGATTTGGGTATGTGTAAGTATGTTGTTCCCTAATTCCTTGTGGAAGTCATGCCCAACCCGAGGGTGGTAGTGTGTTGAGAGATTAATGAACACACTGGCCTATGGTTGGGTGGAACGTTGCAACGACATAACTAGTTGCGAGGCAATTTAATCATCACGATAAGTATCTCTGTTACGCTTGTTTATTTTATGATCATGTTGAATTCTATTTGATGGCTAAGTAGAAGTTTACTTCTATTATGTTTTCCTACATTTTACTTCTGTACATTCCTTGTGTTTTTATGATGCATTTGCCCAAGTTCATGGAGGCTAGAATCCTGCTATAGGGCCAAAAATGTAGCTAAGGTAAGAATCGTTGAGATTCCGCCCCTTGGAATCCGCCTGCGGATGGCGGAAGGTGGAAAACGGAAGATGAAAAGTTGAACAGGGCAGAGTTGTTGTGTTTCTGCACCCCGAGATCCTCCCACAAAAGGAGGAAGGTGGGATGCAGAAAGGGCAGTTGAAAACAGGGCAAAAATTGTGTTTTCTGACTTCCGAAGTTCGAAGTGTGGAAAGCGGAAGTCGGAAAGTGCATAAAAAGGTTAAGGTTGAAAAGTTGATTTTCCAATTCCCGAGTTCCGAAGTGCTGAAGGAGGAACCTGGAAGTGTAGAAGGCGGAAAGCAGAAGAACCATTAAATGTTCTGTCGCACGTTGAGTTTCCGATTTCCGAGTGCAGAAGGTGGAAAGCGGAAGTGGGGAAGGCGGAAACGGGAAGAATCGTTAAATGTTCCATCGCAAGTTGAGTTTCCGATTTCTGAGTGCGGAAGGCAGAAAGCGGAAGTACAAAAGGTGGAAGGCTGAAGATCCGTTAATTTTTCTCGTCGCACATTATGTTTATAATTTCCGATTTCCAGGGCCGGAAGGGCAGAAAGTGGAAGTGCGGAAGGCTGACAATTCACTTCGTTGAAACTTTGAGTTTCCGGTTCCCGAGTTTCGAGGTCGGAAAGAAGGAAATCGAAAGTGTGGAAGGCAAAGTGCGGAAAGAAGGAAATCGAAAGTGTGGAAGGCAGAGTGCGGAAAGAACAGGTTCAGTGCAGAAGAAGGATTTTTCATGCACAGAATGGATCTGTTAATGGCGAAACGACTGTTATAGTGATGTACAGGGGCTCTTAAGCCCAAGAATGAAGGTGGAAGAGTGAGTTAATGTCCATGCCCGGTGTTTGAAAAGAGAACAAGTGTCTTGAGGCAAATTTTTTAATTAATCCGCGTTATGGGGTATGGGGACATTACACATACCCATACAAGGCCATAAACGGGGTCATCTGAATAGAAAGATGAAATGTGGTATTATAACAGAAATCACCCAAGTTTCCCAATCTTCTTGCTGTCTCATAACATAATTACAGAGGTACCCTTCAAGCCATTGATTCACCCTTTCAGTTTGTCCATCTGTCTGGGGGTGATAGCTTGTGCTCATATTCAGGTTTGTTCCAACCAGGCCAAATAATTCCTTCCAAAAAGCACTGGTGAAATTACTATCTTTGTCACTGATTATAATTCTGGGTAATCCATGCAGCCTGAAAATATCCTTGAAGAACAGGGCAACAACCTCACTAGCTGAAATAGTGGATGTGACTGCAAAAAAGTGTGCATATTTTGTCAACCTGTCAACCACCACATAGATACTGTCTTTCCCTTGTGACTTGGGAAACCCAGTCATAAAGTCCATGGAGACACTCTCCTATTTTTGTTCAGGAATAGGAAGAGGTTGGAGGGGTCCAGCAGGGTCTGTGTGCTCCACTTTGTTCTAGTGACATGCATAACATTCCTTCACATGTATGAGAACATCATATTTAAGGACCTTCCAATTAAATCTTTCCCTTACCTTCCGGTAAGTCTTAAGAAAACCAGGGTGACCGGCCAATGGTGCATCATGTACAGCTTCCAAAATATTCATCTTTAGTGCAGATCCAGGCACTAAGAAAATTTTGTTTTTGTAGTAGATGAGGTCATCATGAACTTTGTACTCTTCATTATGGTTTACCCCATCCAAAACTTCACAAACAAACTGATATTTAGAATATTCAGTGGCCAATTGGATCTTCCATTCATTTAACAACCGCAACAAAGAGAATGAGGGCTTATGGGAGAGGGAATCATCCACAACATTCATTTTCCCCTTTTTATACTTAATGTCAAAATCAGATGACTGATCTTTACTCACCCATTTTTGCTTCCTATCATTGAGCTCTTTTTGGCTTAGGAAGTGTCTAAGACTGTTGTGATCAGTCTTCACAATGAATTTACCTCCCACCAAGTATTGTCGAAATTTGGCCAATGCATGCATAATGACCAACATCTCCTTATCATATATGGAATACAACCTTTCATGTGGCTACAATTTTCTTCTCTCAAATGTAATAGGGTGCATATCTTGCATCAGAACAACTCCAATTCCTTCACCAGAAGCATGACATTCCAACACAAAAGGTTTGGAAAAATCAGGCAAGGCAAGTACTGGACAACTTCTCAATATCTCTTTCATTTTCTGGAAATATTTTAAGTCACCTCACTCCAACTAAATGCGCCCTTCTTAGTCATATCTGTCAAGGGTGCAGTGTATCGGGAGTATCCTTTGACAAATATGCGGTAGTAGTTACAAAGGCCAATGAAGCCTCTCAATTCAGTGAAGTTCCTTGGGATTTCCCATTCCAATATAGCCTTTATTTTTTTTGGGTCCACCTTGACCCCTTCTTGGAAGATCACATGACCAAGATATAGTAATTCTGTCATGCCAAACTCACACTTAGACATATTGGCAAAAAATGACAGATATGCAAGCATAGTGAGTACCTCCTCCAAGTGGTGCAAGTGCTCCTCCCATGTCATACTATAGATCAGAATGTCATAAAAAAAACAAGGACATACTTACGGAGTTGCTTGTTGAACACCTTGTTCATGCATGATTGGAAGGTTGCTGGTGCATTAGTCTATCCAAATGGCATGACCAGAAACTCAAAATGGCCAAACTGACAACGAAAGGCTGTCTTCTGTATGTCTTCCTCCATCGTTCTGATTTGATGGTACCCTAACCGAAGATCTATTTTGGAGAAGAATTTGGCTCCACGAAGCTCATCCATCAGCGCATCAATGTGGGGAATTGGGTCCTGGTTCTTTATGGTCTTCTTGTTCAAGGCCCAGTAATCTATGCACATCCCAAGTGTCCCATCCTTATTCTTCACCATAACCACTGAATAAGAAAAAGGAATGGATCTTTGTCTGATGAGTCTCAACTCAAGGAGCTCCTTGATGGCCTTCTCAATTTCATCCTTGAATCTCTTTGGATGCTTATAGGGGTGGATTTTTATTGGAAGTGTACCAGCTTACAACTCGATTATGTGTTCAATGCCACGGTCAGGTGGCCTGCCATGTGAAAGGTCTTCAAAAAACCTCTTGTGCTTGTGCATCATTTTTTTATATCTTTGGTCCGGGGGGAAACATTGGCAGTAGTTCCCTCGGTGGTGGTCTGGCATTCAACAACCCATTCAATGTCCCCATGCCTCATGACAAATATCATACTTTTGGCAGAAATTACTTGGCTTGGATAAGTATTCATGCCTTTCAATACCACTGGTTTTCCTTCAACATCCTTGAAACTTATGTGGGGTATTTGGTAATTCACAGAGTGCTCTACAATAGAGTAAAACCATTGAACCCCCAACACCATGTTGGCGTTTTCCACATTGAAAACATAAAAGTTGTCTTTCACAGTGTAGTCACTGACATTTACTTGCAGATTTGGAATCCATCGATTGCATTCCATGGTATGGTTACCCGGAATGACCACAGTGAATCCTTCAAAGGACTCAGTCGACAATTTTCTCATCTCCACCAGGGATGAATCAATAAAATTATGGGTGGCACCCCCATCAACAAGAACTGTGATTTTCTAGCCTTGCAGTATTCCTTTCAATCTTAAAGTATGGAACTAGGGTACTCCACTGAGTACTGCAATTTTGTTGGTGGTTTGATGGAGTTGCTCCTTTTCTTCAACTGTTTCATACTCTCCATCAACCATCTCATCTTCTTCCACCACCTCTTCTTCACTTTAGAGAATACTTCAATATAGTGTGCTTTTCCCTTCACACACTTGTGACCTGGAGCCCAAGGTTCTTGGCAGGAAAACACATCTTTTTCCTCCTCAATTCATCCTGATCCCTGTAGGATTAATCTGTCTTTCTAGGGGCATGCAAGTTTCTCATAGGCAGTCTTTGATTCTGAAATTTATGAGGCATATGAGGTCTGAGAGGATACTTGGTCCTCAAAATTGCATCCTGCAGGTCTCTAGTCCTGCTCGCCACTTCCTACAGAGTGGTGGGTCGGTAAGCTTTCACCAACCCCTTCAATGGTTCAACCAGTCCTTCTATAAACAAAAGGATCAACCTTGATTCTGATATGTCAGTGACCATTACAACAACCTTTTGGAACTCTGAGATGTATGCTTCTAGAGTTTCAACTTGTCTAATGTGTGCCAAATCTTGGAAAGAGATATCAGGATCTCTTCGGTCAAACCTTTCTGTTAATTTTCTGGTGAACTCCTCGTAGGTGACTAATTGATCATGGATTAGGGTTTTCATGCTATGAAACCACAATTCAATGGAATCCCCATCAAGATGTAGGGATTCCAACTTGATGGGATCCATTTTTGCCATAGGATTTAGCTGAAAATATGTATCCATTTTCTGGATCCAAGAGCTCATTGAGGAATTGGAAGTGCCATCAAAATATGGCAAGGTGATTTTCCCAATGGCATTATTTAATTCATAATTCTGATATGGCTCCCTTGGAGTTCCTCTTGGTTTCCCCCTAAATTGAGTCTCACAGAAATATCTGAATGGCAGAGCCTTTCTGCACTCTCCACTCAAGGATTGATAAACAAAAAACTTCTCCTCCCATGTAGCAATTGTTTCATCCTATGCTTCATGGTCTTCCTTTGGGATCTCTATAAATTTGGGCATAGTAGGTCGAGGCTGCACCTTTGGCTGATATCTATACTCTAGAGGCCTATTCTGAGGCCTATTTCGAGGCCTAGTATTGGAGAAAATAGACCCACCCATGACCTTTCTTTGTTGACATTGGGAACCAATGCTGCTCCCTTCTCCATCTTTAACTCCCAGCTGTTTAGCTAGGAATTCTCTAGTCTCATGACCACACTGTATGATATTAGTTGAGTTGTCTTGCAGACCTTTCAACATTTTCTTCACAAGTTCATGAACTCATATTTCTAATCCCTTTCTTCGTGGAATCTCCCATCCAAAGATTCAACTTCCTCCTCTTGAGGGATCTTTCTTTTGGTATCAGAATTATATTTTGGACCCATTGATGAATATCAAGAGCAGGTATGGAGGACCATGCTCTGATACCAATGTAATGATCCGAATTCTGATATTCATATCATATCACTTATGCTACTGTCAAATTAATAAAAATTTCTGATATTACTTACAAACAATCAATGAAATATCAGACTAGGCAAATAAAGGTTTTTTACTGAGAAATTTGTATGCATGGGAGTAGGCAGGGGAAAGAAACAAAAGGTAAGTTTTATAAAAGTGAATTCATTTACCCTAACACATTTATATAGAGAACCATTCAGGTTTCAGAGTCCGCTATGTAGAAACTTAATCCCACACTTCTGGGTCACCTAACCGTGAAACTAGGGAAATTTATTCAGTCCTTTCGACCGGGGGCTTGGGGAAAGGCACAGAGGTGTTGTATGAAATTTATGTATCACCAAATAAGTTCTAGGACAGTTTGGGACAGTTATGGAGTATATTGAAGAGTTTAGGAGTGAATTGGGATTTTTAGGCAATTTTGGACTAGGGAAGTCTTGCACAATGGAGGCTCCAAAAATGCTATACAAACTCAACGAATTTATGATATGGAAGTATGTATGGGTAGGTGGGTCTGTTAGTGACACACATCAACTTACAAAATAAAAAATTACTGAATATAACTCTCTGAATTGAAAGAACAACTAGACTAGTCAAATTTAACTAGTAATCTAGCTAGGGTGTGTGAGTAAGCTTAGAATTCATAACAGAACTGTATTAGACCTGATAAATGCATTTGAAAAAACCTAATACATATTATTAAAACATATTAATCCATCCAAACTCATTCCCATGCACAATTCTCAATTATCACTGTACTAGAATGCTCAAATCCCTCATTTCAATGACTAGTTAGGCTTATACATGGAAAACTGAGTTGAAAACTTAATGAAAAGAATTATTGTGACATAAAAAAGATAAATAACAGTATTTATCAGCTGATACACATCAGAAACAAATAGTTTACTGACCATTACATCAGAGGACTCAAAATGATGGGCAGGAGGCCCAAAATTAGACATGAGAGAGATTGAGAGCGTAGGTGAAGCTTGGGATTCACTGGAGCTTGACTTGACTGATATGGAGGATGAAAAATATGAATTATAATACTTTATTGGATGAACATTATGCTCTCCATACCTGCAAAGAGAAGGGAATGGGAATGAAGGAGCGGGGAAAGGAAGGTTTGGGGCTCATCTCCCAAATATCTGAGGTGAATCACTAAGAAAACAATGCTTCACATAAGCATGTACCAATAATTCATCAACCAAATTGTGTGAATGAGCTTGAATTTTTCTTTAATAGAACTTTGGGTGACCTGTTTAGCAAGTATAGGGCAATGGTGACCTGTGAGAGCACATCAACCACCCAGAAGCCCTAACCCTAGGCACATATCGCCCTCCTTGAGAAAATTGGAATGTAAGACCACGTGGAGATGTTTCCCTGTCCAATTCATCCCTCTGACTTAGCAACTGCGCCCTCCTTAGTCAAATAGTTGCTGCTTTTATTCCTGATAGCTTTATGCTTTTCCCTGCGTTTGAGACCGAGTCTCCATAAGGAAACTACACCCTCCTTTGCCAAAAATTTCCTTCTTTTTTCCTGACATCTTTTCTGATTCTCCAAGAGGAAACTGTGCCCTCCTTTTCCAAAAAATTCCTGCTTTTGTCTTTGTCTTCATTTCTGTGGCTTTTAGGCACTTTCCCTTTTCCTCCCCGACTGCTTTTGTCATAGAGTTTCCCATTTTTTTACCTTGGCAAGTTGACTTGCCCAATACGCCCCCCTGACATGGCAAGTTCATTTCCACATCATTAAATTGCATAATAAATAATAATTATGAATAAAAATTAAATACATGCCTCAATAATAATTATTAGCAAAATTTCCCTAGGATGAATAATTAATGTCAATTTGAACCCCTAGGAGTTTCAACATGGTCAACACTTTGATGATCAGGATTGAGGAGACATGATAGAAACATGCAGACAGTTAAAATCGTGGAAGGCCAAGCAGATTTGTTGACCGATCAACTTGATCAATGGTCGGTAAGAAGAATGCACAAGTCGATGTGATGTGTGTTTACAGCTGAAGGAGCAACAATCACTTTTTAAAAAGTGAGGTTCGATCTAACGACTGAAACCCATTGCACATATGTAAGATGCACGTACATGGGAGGGCCCTGACCATGCACAAAAGAGAAAACTGTCAAAATCACGTGTCAAGTTTTGATTGGTTGTGCATGCTCGAGGAACTTTTCAAAACCACTCGAGCAAGCATGTGTTACCACCCTGGGAAACCAAGGAAATTTTTACATATTATGGGAAGGTGATGCCACTGCCATGCCAAGACCTCTTGTCATGTCATTTCAGCCAACTGGGACTGAGCTTAGTATTCACATCACCTTTCCCTCAACCCGTAATAGCCTGCCAAGTGTCTCTCCGAAAGAATGTTCGTTAAAATTTAAATTTTGTTCGATGCATAAATCATTGTTCTTCATGCACTCGCAAACAATCGTGAACCAGAGCTATGAGCGACTAGTACATCCACTCAACAGACTCCTCCTATACCTTAGTAGGATACTCCTATAACACAATAGTATACTCAATCACCACCAACACAAGAATACGTAGGGTAGACAACCTCGTTGGAATTTATGCCACCTAGAGGCTCTGTACAGTATGTAGATCCCAACTATAATGAAATGCTCCTTCGAATGAGTAAATTTGGCATGCCACATAGCTACTCCATGCCTCCAGGTCAACAAACCATGCGCGATCAACAATCACCAATCAAAGGAAAGAAAAAGGGTGGAGGATGCAAGAAAACTTGAATATCAATATGTGTAAATGTAATAATTTTTTTATGTAAAAAGGGAATAGTTGAAAACTATCACTTTCTGTTATGAGTCAAATCATTTACAACTGATTTCATGCACCTCTTAGCCCTTTATATTGTAATCTCAGTATACGAGCAAAAGTATGGCAATTTGAGAATTAGAAGTATTCTTTCTTTTGTTGTTGATTCAGTGCATACTATTACTATGTAAAGCTTTTTGGCTCGAGATTAATGAAATGGAGCCTTGCAGAGTGTTCTTTCTATCTCTTTTGCTACGTGTTCATTTATTTGTGAGGATTCATGAGAAAAATAACACAATGAGTGCAGTAATATTTGATATGATTTGGGAGTCATTGATTCTTTCTTTATGTTAAATGCTGGATATTATCTCAGGATTTCAACGGTTCTTTTGATCTTGTGAACGATTTTTAATTCAGATCACATTGATTCTTTGTATGGAATATCTTTCTAAATATCTTCTTTTGTGAGATGAATCAATGTAAAATACATGAATCTCATGTTAGTCCCTTACAAATTGTAAAGAATGATTGAATTCTGTTAAATTCATCTCAGTACATTCAAAGCCTTGTCTGTCTTGAGCAAATTTACCCATCGATACTTCGTCTAGTGTAAGATTTGTCTTCATGTCTACCTCTTTCATCACTTTCCTACTTGTTCTTCCCGGCTCTATCAAATTCCTTTGTTAAAATTTCCTTCACATTACCAATTGTATCCACAATTTGCAGTCAAAAGAACCTGATCATTCAAAGAATGTCTCAAACATAAATTCACTCTTCGATTTAGCTCTAATATCTTAAAAGTTTGAGCCCTGTCATGCTTGGGCTTGTCCTATTTTCAACCTAGGGCAACTCTAAGAACTAACACATTACAAGGAATTAATAAAATTTTCATATGCTTGATTTTGCCCTATTTTATGTACTTGAAGTTTTTGCTGTATCTTTCTAAATATAAACATGAAAAAATCATTAATAATTTAAATCATGAAAATATAATTAAGTTGGTATGAATAGAACAACTTTTAAAAAATGATGTCTTAAACGTTTGTGAAAAACCCATGGCTCAAGTGATTGTTGTTAGTATCGTTAGGTCACTCACATAGCTATCCACATTGTTGCAAGGTATATGATTCAATTGCTATGAAGTGAGGTGAACTAGTATATGTCAACTAGTTACACTCAATACCATCCATGAATGTGGGGAATGACTGGGGTGTTTCTGAATGAGATATTATTTGGAAAACATATTATAAAAAACAATATGAAAAACAATCAAAACACATTTTTAAGCCCTATCTAAAGAAAGGCCACTTGATTTAATGAATCAAGTGGCGGTGACAGGTGGTGGAATACATGCAAAAGAGAGTGGAGGGGTGGATGAGGTGGTGGAGATTCTGATCTCTTTCCCTCCACCACCTCTTTTGCCATAACATTAGACCCCTTCATAAGGCTATGCTTTTTGACACTAGTATTAGTAATTTTTTATAACATTTTACTTTGAACTTGGATTTGTAGATTCTTCATAACACTGAAAAGGTATGTTAAAGCTGTATAATGTTTTTGTTATAAGTTTGTTTGATTTTGCATAGAGTGGAAACATTTAGAATAGAAAACAAGGATTAGTTTTAGGGAAAAATGTTTTACTTTTATAATTATTTTAAAAATCATATTTTGGCATACATTTTATTTTGGACTCAAAATTTAGTGATCCTCATACCATCAAAATATATTGATAAGAGTTAAAAAATGTTTTTTATACACAATTTCTAATTCCCAACATATTTATATAGGATCTCAATATTAAAAAAATACAGTGATGCCAAAAGATTTGTCATTTTTTTTGTAAAATTTGAAACATGTACATGGGCGCTATTTTTTTTCCCTCTCCCTTCTAAAAAAATCCTTACCCAATTTCTTGTTCACCTACATATTTGTTGTAATTATGGCTGGGGTGAAAAATTAAGCAACACATACAAAAATGTGTTTTTTTGTGTGAAAAAATTACAAGAGTAGTGGAGATCTAATTCATGAATAATATCTCTACCGATCCACCACCTCTTCCTCCACCTCATCCACCAATCCTCCCTATTGTGCCTCCCTTTCACCACCTGTTCCTCCACCTCTTCCACAAATCCTCACTACTATGTCTCCCTTCCATCACTCGTCATGTCCATCACCACCATTCTATTTATTGAATAGAGCAAGCACTAGGTTTGCTTTAAAATGTGTATGTGTTCTTGTGAGTGTTTTTATAAATTTTTTAATAATTTATTTGTTTTTCATTCTCCTTTTCTTGGAAAGAAAAAAAAGAGTTTCGTGGAGGGGATGAGTATTAAAGACGAATATGAATTTGATAATTTTTGTGCTCTTGTTTTATGAAAATGCATAAATTTTCCATTATAAATCTATTGTATTCGATGTTGAAAATGATGAATGTTTTAAAACCACTCTTTTCACATATATTTATTTTTTGATTCCACACATTTATCATATTTTTAAAATATTTTTTTTGTCACACACAATCACATTAAAGATTTGCAAAACACTTAATTTTTATCCTTTTTATGATAAATGGATTCGTAAACAAAGGAATATTAGCCTACTTGCTTCACTAACATGGACTTGACTTTATAATTGATGTTAACAATTTCAATGACTTTGACTCCAACTTTATTCAACGTAATTCAATTTCAAATTCATCTGTGGTTTTGATACATTGTGAATAACCAACTTTAACTTCCATTATGATTTTATAAAAGTATTATTACATAACCGATATCTTTCCACTCACACTTGTACTTGACTTTGACTCTACAAACCTTCTACATGCTCAATGGCATATTTTCCTTTGACATTTACTCAAACAAACTCCTCAACTTCAAATTTGACATACTCAACTTAGCTTTGTCTTTACTCAACAATTTTAATGACTTAGCTTTGACTTTGATTTTGACTTTAATTACTTTATTGTCACACATTAAAACATGTCTTCAAGAACATTACCGTAACCCACATGACCATTACAATAACCATTTTTTCCCACTCAACATGTTAACATAACATTGATCTATCACTCCAAAGGCATGCTCCCAAAGTCTCCACGTAATTTTCCTTTCATCAATAGGAGACCATAACCAATGCCAACACCAATGGTTGATGTGGATAGACACTATGGCACAAATCATAAGCATATTTCAAGTGGTCAAATAAAAAAGTAGATATAGGTCTGTTAGAAAAAATGAGAACAATAAACCAAGGACATCTTCGACTTGTCTTCGTGGGAGTGAATTTAATCCTTCCAATAGCAACACTCTCATTGCTAGGATCTTTGTGAAGCATATAATATAGAACAAGGTCAACCTCATGAGGTGGAGCATGCATTATTGTGAGAGTTTCATCTCTAGAATGATTGGTGTGCCTGCAGTGAGTTTCTCCTTACCCACCTTATTCAAGAAACCAATAACATACTATAGAATCACTAATAGCTTTGACAATCAAGCGTTCATTATCAAGTGGTCTAAGCACTTCTTCAATAATTTGACCAACTGTTACACTTTGAAGAGATTTTAAATCATTTTCAATTTTGTCAAAGTCCTTGGCAACCCTCAAATTATCACAAAGTGTACAAACTATGCCATCGATATCCTCGTGTTGACGATGCTTCTTCTTGTACTCATTAACTACATGCGTACATGTTACATCATCATCAGTTTCCAACATGATTTCCCTCTATTCTATGTCACCTCCCTAGTTGGTTTTCGACAACTTTTTCAGCCTCCCTATATGCTTAAGATTTTAGGACATGTGAGGTGTGTCCACAATTAATGCAATTTCCCTAAAGTCAACCCTTTCTACCTGGTAAAAAGTGAACGAGTAGTAAAAGTTGAATATTGACTTTGTAGGGAGGTATTCTCAAGAGTCATACTTTGAAAGGATACCTAGTAGGATCTCTACTATTTCCAGCCTTGGGAAATGGCAATATCAATTTTTTCAACCATCCATAGCTCTTTGCATCTCACAATTCACTATCCAACAAATTATTCTGAGCTCCTTTCCTTGGCTCTACTACTGATTGCCGGGAATAAGATTCACTGCAGAAAATATAATCAAACATTGTATGAAGCAAGGGACACAAGGAGTTTTAACTCAAGAAATCTACAAAGGGGAAATTTAATTCGATCAAATCATTCCCATGTGTATTTCTATTGTACAATTGGTCCACAATAGGTGACCATAGAAGCTATTTTATATTTAAGATATTTAGTTCTACCATCTCCAATGATATCTCTATGAATCACCTAACTTGATTCTACGAGATCCCTATCCTTAATTTCTCTCCTAGTCCTCATGTTTGAATCATACATAAAATTTTATATATTGTCTACTTCATTTACATATTACTATGTATTCATTAAATATCACAAGTAGGAGTTAATCATTCATATATTATCAACATTCTTAAATTCTTTAAATTTTCATCGAGAAATCCTATACTCAACAACTAAACTAGTTTGGGGTAATCTTGAATATGAAAGTCACTACCTTTTTCATATCCTAAGCCATGCCGATTCTTGTTGAATTGCAATTCTTCCTAGTGTCTGGCAATGATTTTGGAAAGATCAATTTGTAATTCTTGATATTCATATTTTTTTGCTTGTGTAACTTCAAGTTCACATTTAATGATTCTGCTATCACTCTGTGCATCTACTTGTGATTCATCTTCAACAAAACTTCTATTCATCAACTCACTACTAATTATTAATTGCATGCCATAAATTGGTAAGGAATCATCAACCATTTCCATTATATAATTTCCATCACAAGTAGCATCAAGCATTTGCACTAGATCTTCTTTATCACAAGTAACATCCATTATTTGTTTTAAGTCATTTGTGTTACAAGTAACATTGACTATTTGTATAAGATCATTTTTGTCTAAGTTGCATCACTGAGCAAGGAAATTTCTTATTATTTCGCAGTTCAATACTTTCATTTGAAAAACCTTTCCAGCTCTATTGAAACATAATTAACCAGTACCACCTTTTCCAGTTCGATACATGGCTTACAGAACGGCTGGAACTTCTATGTTTTATATAAATGTGCATATTATTCAGAAAGGGAAACTCCACCC
The DNA here is from genome assembly GCA_001517045.1 of Pseudotsuga menziesii. NCBI lineage: Eukaryota > Viridiplantae > Streptophyta > Pinopsida > Pinales > Pinaceae > Pseudotsuga > Pseudotsuga menziesii. Next base: position 85,626 of record LPNX011084395.1, read on the forward strand.
AAAAGTTTTATTTGCTTATGTCTCTTGAATATACTTTAGTATAATTTTGAAACAGATATTTTACAAGCTCCAAAAACTTGTCGTACAACAAAGGAAGCTCGCTCATCTCGAAAGTATCCAGTAGGGTTTCCTGCTCTAGATATGCTTATAAATTCTAGAATTATGCCCTTAATTACGTTTTGCTAATTTACAATGCTTCTAAATCCTCCTAACAAGCTCAACGAACATGGTCAAATAATAAGAAATTACATGCATTAAGATAAAAACACTCATCCTCAACAAATTCGCCCTAGAAAAGGGGGACACACCTATAGAAGCAAGATAGTCTCACTTTTTGCTCATTTTCAATTAATTTTATTTGAAGTGCTTCATTAATTTACCTTTCTTATCAATCTCATTTAACATAAAAAACCAAACTATCCAAAACATGTGAGTCTCGCAATTTTATGATGTTTTGATTGGTGTTTTGCAAATGCTTTCCTCATTTACCCATTTTTTTATTATGTAATTGGGTCATGCTCACTTGCTCTTATTTCATGCTCACTTGCTTTTATGTTAACTTTAAGGTGTTAGGCATTATTGATCATCCACATCAAAGTGTGATTTTACAATAATTTGACTTTAATGCCTCATTTAATCTCCTTATGCAAATTTTGGGTAGAGTCCTTTTATTATTATATTATTTTTACAACAATGATTCTTATAACTCCACCCTTAATACAATTCAATGTCTCAAATCCAATGATTCAACGAACTCTTAATTTAAAGATAAATATTCACAACTCTTAACCTTTAACTACATGGGACCACAAAATTTTGTGTATGATTGAAAATTAATGCTTTGCTTTATTGGATGATCAAATGTGTATCCTTGTTATGCCATGTGTATATTGCTTGCAATATTAAATATATCTTAAACACTAGACACAAAATATCACAAAAAAAAGTCATTTACAATTACATATAAGAAAAAGTGATGCTCAAACCCCTTATTTTGATTCCAAAAAAGTGATTCACAATTACATATAAGAAAAAGTGATGCTCGAACCCCTTATTCTGATTCCAAGCTAAATCTAAACACACACAAATAATCAATTTTATTATCAAAAGCCTTTTAGTAATAGAAATAATGTTTTCTCCACTCCATTTATCTAATGGCGTAGTCATTTAAAAAACAAAAAAACTACTATCTACAAAACTTTGATAATAAAAACTCTTTTATCAAAAAAGAATCTTTCATAATATTAACCTTTACACAAAATTTGATAATAAAAACTCTTTTATAAAAATATTTTTTTCATATTATTAACCCTAAATCTCCACTCCTTTTGCTTACAAACTTGGGTTGGCTGAAGTGATCCTTTCAACGACAAACTTTCATAATATGGATAATTTTATCACGATAACCATTTCAAAAATTCATGACATTGAAAGTTTTACAAAATTTTATTTTTAAAACTATGTACCACACTGTCATGACCAAACTGTCAAGGAGGCAAAGTTGTTGGATACCACACTTGATCTATTTAAATGATATTGAAGTTTTTTTTCAATAAGAATAACAAAACCATTTATGTGAAACTTTTTTCTTCCATGTCGTTTGTGATATTAATATATACTGGGAAAAGGCTTTAAGCCATATTTAACATATGTATTTATTTTGTGATATTAATATATACTAATGTTTATGAATAGATAAATATATCACTTCATAAAGATAGAAATGGCAACTCATAGAAATAAAATTGATTAGGTTTTTATGTATATTTACTAATTTACTTTTCATTTCAGCACAAATAGATTTGAAAATCTTAAATCTTAATTAAATTTAAACCTATTTTAAGTAGTTGGAATTGAAAAATAACAAATTCATAGCTTTTATTTTTTAAATTGAAATTTGCTACATTTTAAAATAATAACGTTTTTTTTTCACCTCTCACTTTGATTAGAGAGCTAACCCAATGAGGATATAAAGTAAGGCTCTTATATCAATGTAAACCTTTCGCTCACAAGTTACATCACTCAACCACTTGAGTTAACTTACCAGACTTTAAAATAATGAAGTTAACATCTTTCTAAATAAATAAATCATTTCCATAAAATAATAACATACCACAGTTTTTTCAAATAAAAATAAAACATTTCTATAATTTATTACGCGATTTGCAAATAAAAACGAATAATAATATTACATCATGTACAAAGTCAAACGACACAAATGTAAAAATATATAAAAATGTCTTAAACAATGAATCAATCATGATCGATGTAAACATAAAGTGGTGGCATTGAAGCATATTCACCATTACGATGAAGAGATGTGACCATTGCTTTTCCTTCCTAGAAGCATTCTCACCAACCCTTCTCTTTACTCCAAGTCATTGCCTTCATCGCCCTCATTGCCTAAACAACACGAGTTATTGGAAAAATATCATATTTCAATAAAAATGATTCGTAAGTACATTATTACTTTATTTGCTCGTATTATAAGTACATTGGAATGAATATACATATATGAGAAATAAAATTGAAAATCTACAAAAGTTATTTCTTTTCTTCAATTTGATGTTGTGAATAATGAGATGATTGAGAAGAATGATTGTTACTCTCTCCTTCGGGGTTCAGTCTTTGTAAGTGACACGATGCTCTTGTTGAGCCCCTATGTAATGATTCGGTGAATTATGTAATTGGTCATACCTTCATTATCCAGAATAACAAGCTTTGTCATATTTCCGAGTAAAACAAATGAGATGTTGTAAATGTTAGTTTAGTATGTTGTAGTCAAGTCAATGTTGGTTGACAATATTATATATTAGTTTAACATGTTGTTGAGTGTTTGATGTTGTGAATGTTAATTCAATATATTGTAGTCAATGTTAGTGGACGATATTATATATTAGTTTAACACGTTATTGTTAATGTTGTTGAGTGTTCAAAGTATATATTACAAAGAAGAATATCACCACAAACATAAAATGGTTCAACTTGCATGAATATCCCTTCTCTTGATGCTAACAACTTCTTTGTGCGCTTCTTTGGGAATATTCATGGCCACTATCGTTACATCTCTCATAAGACTACGCTTAGCCTCCTTTTCCCCCATTTAGGTTTTCTACCAAGGATGGAAGCTCTTTCTCCCTCCTCTCCCATCGAGGCATAGGTTCTCCTCCAAAAAATCAATTAGAGTCCCTTAGTCACAGTGGGTGTGCATGCTTCTGTTGTTGGATGTTATGTACCTATAATTTTAATATAAAATATTGAAAAGACATTCAAGAATAAGATCGAAGACATCATTCATTTATTAATATGAAAACCTGTAAGATAGGGCAACATCTTACATCTGTCTCTTTTATGGAAGGAATCCACTCTTGTTCACTTGTCTTTTTGAAGGGGCAATCTCTAATTGAGTAGAGGTCCAATTACAATATGCTTCAAACTTAGATTTTATCATTACATTGCTCTACTTTTTTTATATAATTTCTATCTAACCTCCTAAGAACTTTCTAGTAGGAAAAACCTTCTAGTAAGACTTCTTACAATTATTTTTGTTTACACTATCTAACTCACGAGCCTTATTTAATAGAGATGGTGTAAATACATAACATCTTATCTCGCTTTTATATAATTTCTATCTAGCCTCCTAAGAAATTTCTAGAACTTTCTAGTGGGGAAAACCTTCTAGAAAATCTTCTTACAATTATTTCATTTTACACTACATATAACTCACCAACCTTATTTAATAAAGATGGTGTCAATACATAACATCTTATCTATCTACTTAAGGGGGGACTAGGGTAGGACACAATACTCCGCCCCCCTAAAAAAACATTGCACTCAATGCTTGGTGAGGAGGTACAAATATAAATCAAGGTCCCATGGACAAATGTTGACCAAAATGCTAAAGCTAGGAAACTAGAATCCCATGTACAACCATTATCCACCACACTGAAGCAGCCTAAGAAGCTCCACCATAAATCTAGGTCCTATGTAAGAGTGCTAATTGCAACCTCGAAGAAGCAAGTGTCCCTTATGCAAATACTAACCATCATATTGAAGTAATCCAAGGATTTCATGCATAAATCCAAGCCCCATGTCAAAGTGCTCATGTTGAGTTTCCACTAAAGATACTTGAGCACAATGCCTATCAGAGAATGGTGCTCTGTAACATGGTTATGTGGATCCATCCATATCCAAAAAATCAGCCACTGAATTGCAAAAGGTTAGATGGGGAGTTGGAAGGAATATTATCAATGGAGAATATGCAAGTTGAACACTAAGTCATAACCTTCTCTGGAATTCCTTCCACGATGTTCTTTATATAATGGGGATCAGAGTCATCAAATAGAAGCTGAAAGTAGTTTTCTTCCTAGAAATGTCAACTATCCATATATTAGTCATCGCTTTGAACCTCTAAATCATGCCAATCATATATTTCACTAGTATACTCTCTTTAGATGACAAGGTACATTTTATGAAGGAAAAAACTCTCATTGAATTCACGGGCAACCATCTTCATATATTCACAAATTGCATACATATCTTAAAAATATTTTATCATCAACATTCATTTCTCCCATGGAATTTTCCACCACATTGTCATTCTTGTGACTAAGTGAGGGTTTGAGGATTTTTTTTATAATGCTTGTAGTATACTCAATATTGACCATAAATATATAATATAATATGTCAGATCAAATCTTTAGAAATTCTATATCAAATGGCGTTTCTTTGGCGACAATCTGAGCACTTTATCAAAAGTTATGTCATTTGCAAGATCCCCAACCATCATTGAAAAGCTCTAAAAAACATATTTCAACTTCTGCAATATTTCCTTCAGCTACGCTCTAATTTGGATGCACATTTTTTTTTAATCGCATGTTTTTGTTAAGAGAATATAGATCTACAATTTGTTTTTGGAAATTCTACTGAAAAATACTCAAAATTTGATCTAAACCTACAAAATAGAAAGAAAAAAAATATCTTTTAGCCCTTAGAAAGTGCTTTGATACCACTTGTTATGTACTTTTGATCTAAATATGCAAACACGCACAAGATACCCAATACTAAGATATAAGACCTCCTTACTTTATTAATATGAAAATCCTTAAGGTAGAGCAACACCTTATATTTGATCATTTTTACTAGTAAGGATTCCACCTCCACTCACTTATCTCCTCGAAGGGGCAACCTCCGATCGAGCAGAGCTCCAATTATAATATGATTCACAAGACATCTCATTCCATTGCTTCTATTTCTTTATATAATTTCTATCTAAACTCCTCAAAACTTTCTAGAGAAGGAACATTATGGTAGGTGGAACTTTCTTGTAAGCCTTCTTGCAATTATTGTTTTTCACACTACATCTTCTTCATGGGCCTTATTTAATAGAAGTGGTTTCAACACACAACATCCAATCTATCTAGTTAAGGGGGTTATGGTAGGACCCTAACATTGGAACAATAGATTATGCAGTTTCATCACACCTTTGGATATTCTTTAGAGAGTTAGTTGACATTTAATAGTGGAAAACGGGCGTCCACTGAGTGGTCCACTAGGTATTCCATAACTAGTAGATTAGTTTGACTAAAGAAATCAGTTGGTTCATGGAATAAGAAAAAAATCTAAGGGTTCATTTTGCACCCTAACTAATCTAAGTGGACCTTGTCTTTCTCGCTTCAATGGATTTGGTCACATCTTGCACCTATATAATATGGTCTTATGGATCAATCTAGATAATGTGAAGATCATGAAGTGTATGCAAATATTTTCTTATTCCTTCATGTATGTTGAGTATGCTCCTTGCGCTTAAGTACTATAATGGTGTCTCTTTAACACCACCTCTTCTTGGAATGCTTAGCTCTTTGATCTACCTAAATGCGTAGTTTTCCAAAATGGTATCAAAGCTATTGATTTTAGCCTTAGCCTGTTATCTACGAGTCTTTTGGAAGTTGTTAGTTAGAAGCACTCTTGCAACTCAAATCTATTTGGTAGAGTGACTTGAAGTTTCAACTTGCACATTAAATCACGGATTAGATCTATAGATCAACATATGTGTTCCAAGCAAGAAATTGTGGACCTAAATAGCCACAATTATGTAATATGAGCACAATATATGGAAATTTTATTAAAGAGTAAGGCACTTTGGTAACTCACAAAGACTACAATACAAGATCTAAAGGACGAAAACCATAATTTTTCATTGGTAGGATGAGGGACAAGTCTATACGAGCTATAACCACCTACATCTCTAGAGAGATTTACTTTCAAACAAATGTGATCCACTATCTAAAAGAAGTGTGGAATATGGTGAAGACTTTGTTTTGTGACATTAAGAAAAGTAAGGTTGTGCAAACTCATAAAGATTTGCTCTTTCGAGATTCTCTTCTTTGAAAGAATTGAAAATTACTTGGCTCATGTGAAGCAACTTTGATTGAAATTAGGTGAAGGAAAAAAGGATTTTCCAAAGAAAGATGGTCAACTCATAAAACTAATCCCAATGAATATGAAGACACCCTATTATATTTGACATTATGTACTAGTTGGACTTCTAGGAAAAAAGGTTGGCAAGGAGAATTCCTTTGATTATTTGTGTGGTTTGTTAATTAGGGCACAAGAAAAATTGCTTGACGAAAGGGAATTTTGAAGTTAAGCATCAATCTCATTTGAAAAAAGGAAAAGCTTGACAAAGCTATATAGAAATAGGTCAACAATGATATCAGGTGAAAGAACATGATTGCATCGATTAGAATGTTAAGAAGAAGCATGGTGACTAGAGTTTGACTAAGAAACATAGGAAGAAGAAACATATCATTATTGCTAGAAATTTAAACATATGGAGAAGGCTCACTCGTAGAAGACTAAAATGTTGGAGGAGAAAGTGAAGAAGCTTGAAGGAGACACGCCATTGGATGATTAATTGACCTACAACAACAAACTTCAAAATGTATGGAAAATAACTATATGTTTTATGTTAGTTCTTCTCAAGCCTTGCATGCTCATACTTCTCAAAGCGAGTAGATAATTTAAACTCTTGTTGCACATATCACATGGCTAAAAATTCTTCTATCTTTTTTTCACTAAGTGAATCTATAGATAAAATAAATATTTGGCATATATGAGTATTCACTCATTGTTTCTCATTTTGGCAAGATCAAATGTCATAATGGAGAAATTACCAATGTGTATTATATACCTAGTTTGAGCGTTAATTTGTTGTATGTACCCCAACTTTCCCACATTGAAAAAAAAGTTGAATTGGCCAAATCAATTTGTTGTGAAAAAATGGACAATAACTTTGAAGTTGTTGTTGAAGACATTCTTGGTCCTAAGGGACCACTATATAAGTTCTTTGAATTTTCCATAAAGATCTAGGACCAATTGCACTCATACCTCTATACCTGAGTCAAGATTAACCCAACATGGGCTTCAGGAAGTTGCAATTATAGGGGTTCGTATAGAAGTAATTTCACCTCTTGAATTTCCAAAGAGTTCCGCTTGTGGAGGGTGTTGAAACAATAGGTTACATTGGTGCATTACACCTCTGGATATTCTAGAGATAGTGAGTCAATAGTAGATTAGGAGAGTCGACTAAGTGGTTGATTGGTTCGACTAAAGTAGTTGATTGGTGTATAAAATAAGGAAATAACTAAGGAATTAGTTATGCACATTAACCAATCTAAGTGGATCTCATTTTTCTCAATTCAAGAGAGTTGGTTACATCTTGGTTCTATATAAGACATTCTTATGGGTCAATCTACATAATGTGTGTTAGGTTCAACTTAACTGAGTAAAAGAGTCAAAGATGGGTTTACTGTTAGTGGTTTATGGGCCCATGGTTTATGAAGCCTACTTAAGGGCTTGAGGAAATCCATTGTAAAGCGCCTAAAGTGGCTATTATTGGCCTAGAGTGGTCCATGTTTTCCAGATTGACCATGCCTTGGATGGAGTGGTCAAGGGTAATAGATCCATTGTTGTTGGTTTTCTTGGTTTGGGTTTCTAGGGTAAAAATATTCTTCATTCTCTGTGTGCTTGTTCTTTATATGTTTAAAATAAACCTAACTAGTATCAGAGCGAGGTTAATGAAAAATGTAAATGTATTGGAAGTTATGGTTGTTTGCATTGAACCCAAGATACTCATATGTTGGTCCATGGAAACCTAAATGAAGGTGACAAAATCTCACAAATTAAAGTGATGGTTCATGGGTATGTGAAGTATTGTAAATTGCAACAAAAAACGCATGATAAAAATTGATGAAGAAGAACATGGAAGTAGAGGATGAAGAAGTGAACAAGTGATCAGTTCACCGTATTATAAGCTTTTATGGAGTTGGAATTTGATCACAATGTAAATGGGCATACAACTTTAAGACCTAGTTAGGCATGTGTACCCCTAACTTGGTGAGTCACCTATGAAAAGTCTAGAGGTAGATTTAGGTAGACTAAAGAAGGGGGGCATGTTGTATTCTCGGGATACCCAGTTAAAACTCGGAGGGGGTTGGTGATTACCCCAAGTCAAGTTTATAGGAGGGAATGTTAGGATAAACTTGACTCTATAAAATAGTCAAATATGGGCTTATTATTGGTGGTTTACGGGCCCATGGTTTTGGGTGTCCCATGGTATTTTACCATAGCATTGCATGTGATGAAGCCTACTTAAGGGCTTGAGGAACTCCATTGTAAAATTCCTGAAGTGGACACCATTGGCTTAGAGTGGTCGATGTTGGTCGGATTGGCCATGCCTTGGATGGAGTGGTCAAGGGTATAGATCTATTTTTGCTGGTTTTTTCAATTTGGATTTCGAGGGTAAAAATCTTCTTCATTGTGTGTGCGGTTGTTCTTTATGTGTTTTTTTAAAACCTAATGATGTGAAGTGTGGCAATGTATGGAAATATTTTAGTTTCGTATGCTTCTATGCATGTTGAATTATGCTAAATTCTTCTTAAGTGTTGTAAGGACGTCTCCGGTTTCTCTAGACACCATCTCTTCTTGAATGCTTAGTGCTTTGATATACCTAATCACCTAATTCTCCAACATTTACTACGAGGGATTCCTCCTTTAAGGATGTGGTACTGAAAGACACTATAGGAGGGTCCTCTCCATGATTCCAAAAGATCATAATGGTTAACAAATATTTGTCTCCATCCACTGTTGTAGTAGAAGATGCAACATAACAATCTACATCTTACAAATCAAATGGGTTAATCTATCACTTCAATGGACTCTAGCTAAAGTTAGTAGAGCTCCATCAATGGATCTCTAAAGATTCGAATGTTGAAATGAAGGAAGTGGATTACATCTATTTGTGTGCCAAATGCTTCTTCGCAGGGGAATTTTGTTAAGATTCCATATGCTAAGCTAGATTATCAGCATTCAATTTCAATTTCATAACAAAAGCATATAGACAGGATCACTGAAAGAAACAATATCACAAGATCAACACAATTTTACCTTGGGAAAACCCTAATGGGAAAAACCCAACAAAAGCTTCCTCAATATAGATGATCAAAAGATAAAAGATAAAACCCCAAACTGATCCTTCTCCTCCTTGCAGCTACAACTCTCTCTCTCTCTTATGCGCTACACAAGTGAGTGTGAGTGTGTTCAAATGAAGAGCACCTCACCTCTATTTATATTCTTCAGTTCACTTGACATTTCACTCAACCAAGTCGGCCCCACTAAAATTGACTGGGACGACTTCTCTAGGAAGACTCAAACAACTTAATATTATATTAATTAGGGTGCTAATGACTCGACTTACAACGAAGGGGATTTCCTCATGACTCTTAGTAATTCTCCCGATAGGAACATTGGGGCATAATGAAATACAAATGATTCTCCTGATAGGAACATCGGGGCATAATGAAATACAAATGATTCTCCTGATAGGAACATCAGGGTACAATAAACTTCGAAGTTACAATAATTCAACACTCCCCCTTAACTAGAAGGGTATTCTACAACAACAACAGTAGGAGAAGGACATCAACATCATCAGGGTGATACATCTATAAATCATTGGAATATTTTTCATCATCTTAGACATATAGTTTTCATCTTCAATTTCAGTAGCAACAACAGTTTGATCGTCAACATCATCAACAACAACAACTCTTTGAGCAACATCATCATCACACTCTGATCTTTTGATCAACAACATCATCATCGTGATCAACAATACTTTGAGCAACATCATCATCACACTCTGATCTTTCGATCAACAACATCATCATCATCATCAACAACAACCTGCAATCCACAATTTGAAGATGAAAGTCTACGGATCACTTTAGGACTTAAGTCCAAGGATGATACAATCCTACCACATTCTCAAGGACCGAAGTCACCGGATACAATTACGGGATAACCACTCCCTATCACTTTAGGACTAAGTCCAAGGATGATGCAATCCTACCACATTCTAGAGGACCGAAGTCACCAGATACAATTACGGGATAATCACTCCCTATCACTTTAGGACTAAGTCCAAGGATGATGCAATCCTACCACATTCTCGAGGACAGAAGCCACCGGATACAATTTAGGACAAATTTCCAGGGATGATACAATCCTACCACATTCTCAAGGACCGAAGCCACTGGATACAATTTAGGACAAATGTCCAGGGATGATAAAATCCTACCACATTCTCGAGGACTGAAGCCAATGGATACAATTTATGACAAATGTCCAGGGATGATATAATCCTACCACATTCTCGAGGACCAAAGCCACCAGATCACTTTAGGACAAATGTCTAGGGATGATACAATCCTGCTTCTTTCTCGGAGACATAAGTCTACGGATCACTTTAGGACAAATGTCTAGGGATGATACACTCCCACCGCAGCATCACTGCTTCCCCTTTCGAGGAAGGTCTTTCCGAACAACACCAAGCTTGTCTCGAAAATATTCAAACTTTATTTGAGACACAGGCTTCATCAACACATCAGCAACTTGTTCATCGAGACTCACATACCGGAGCTTAATGGCTCCCTTCTGTATCATATCTCGGATGTAGAAATACCAGATTTCTATGTGCTTTGACTTATCGTGGAACACTGGGTTCTCTGTCATCTTTATGCAAATCTGGTTATCACATATAATCGCTGTGGTATTGAACTCCAGGTTGAATAAACCTGACATCAGCTTCCGAAGCCATATGGCTTCACAACTAGCAGAGCAAGATGCTATATATTCTGCTTTAGTCGTGCTAAGAGCAACACTAGATTGTTTCCTGCTAAACCATGAAATCATAACAGACCCTAGACAATAACATCCACCTGATGTGCTTCTTTTGTCTGAAACACTTCCAGCCCAATTTGCATCTGTATAGCCATATAATATGTAGTCATGGTTTCCATCGTAGTATAGACCAAAGTCTATAGTTCCTTTCAGATATCTCATCACATGTTTTGCAACTACCATGTGAACACGTCTAGGTTGAACTAGATACTGAGTCAAGGTGTTTGTAGCAAAACAAATGTCTAGTCTGGTATTTGTTAGATACATCAATGACCCAATAATCTGTCTGTATTGAGTCACATCCACTAGTTTTGATGATTCATCAGCCAACAACTTCAGGTTGGTATCCATGGGTGTGGCCATGGCTTTACATTCCAACATATCAAATCTTTTCAAAATTTCCACTGCATACTTTCCTTGATTGAGAAAGATTCCTTCTGAGTTTTGCCATACTTCCAGAACTAGGAAATAATGCATTAGACCAAGGTCTTTCATCTCAAATTCTTCAGTGAGTTTTTTCTTGCATTCTACAATCTGTTTCTCATTCCCTGTCATAAATAGATCATCCACATACAGTAATAGTATGACAGGTTCATCTTCTATAACCTTGAAGTAAAGGTTAGGATCAACTTTACTCTTGGTAAAGTTCAAGCTTGTTAGGAAACTATCTATCCTTCCATGCCAAGCTCTAGGAGCTTGCTTCAGGCCATACAGGGCCTTCTTCATCTTGCATACGTGAGTCCGTCTGTCTTAAACTTCAAATCCTTGTGGTTGTTCTATGTATACTTCTTCTTCAATCACACCATTCAAGAAGGATGTTTTCACATCCATCTGGTGTAAGTCCCATTTCATCATGGATGCAAGTGCCATGATGGCTCTAATCGAAGTATACCATGCTACTGGTGCAAATGTTTCTTCATAATCAATTCCCTCTTTTTGAGAGAAACCTCTAGCCACAAATCTTTCCTTGTGCTTATCTATAATTTCGTCAGCTGTATGTTTTATCTTGTAGATCCATTCAGAGGATACTACACTCTTGCCTTGTAGTTTAAGAACTATATCCCACATATTGTTCTTCATTATTGACTGGTATTCTTCCGTCATTGCTTCTACCCATTCTTTCTTCTATACAACTTCTTCATAGTTTGTAGGTTCTTGATCTACAAGATCACACATCAAGGCTACATAGTTGTAAAATGTCTTGGGATTCTTGCTTATCCTTGTGGAGCCTTCAGGTGCTCCATATATTTCTGCTTCTTGTATAATTTCTCTTGCCCAAGCAGGATTTCTCTTCTATGATATCTCCATCATAGGAGGTTCTTGTGGTTCTGTCATATCATGATCTTCATGTGCTTCATCTTCAGGGAGGAATGTAGCCTCTACATTTCTGGGAGGTGCATCTTCTTCATACACTTCTTCATGTTGACATTTTCTGGATCTCTTGAGAGCTACTTCTTCATCGAATGTTACATCTCTACTGATTTCCATGTGATGGAACCCATGAATGCAAATTTTGAATGCCTTGGATGCTTCACAGTATCCAACAAATATCTCCTTCTTTTTGGAGGGGTCCAACTTGGTTCTTTTCTCTTTCGGTATATGAACATATACTGGACAACCAAATATCTTGAGGTGACTTACCTCAGGCTTCTTTCCCGTGAACATCTCTTCTGGAGTCTTGAATCCAAGAGCACTGTGAGATATTCTATTCTGTACATAGACAACAGTTCTTGCTGCTTCTGCCCATAGATGCATTGGAAGATCTTGATCATATATCACTGTCTTTACTGCCTCCATGATTGTTTTGTACTTTCTTTCCGCAACACCATTTTGTTGAGGATTGTAAGGAGTAGTTAGTTCCCTCTTGATTCCAACATCTTTACAAAAGGATTCAAATTCTTTTGAAGTATACTCTCTGCCATTGTCTGATCAGAGTGTTTGGATTCTTTTGTCTAAAAGATTCTCTATCAAGGCTGTGAATTCCTTGAATTTCTCAAACACCTCACTCTTTGCTTTCAGGTTGTATATCCATGTTTTTCTTGAATAGTCATCAATAAATGTAATATAGTATTCAAAACCACTCAAAGATGTGGAGGAAATTGGACCACACACATCTGAATGAATTAATTCCAATGTAGCTTTAGTTTTTATTTCACTCTTCGGAAATGGATTCTTGATATTCTTCCCTTTCGCACATCCTTTGCAAATGCCTTCATGGTTGATCTTCAAGTCCGATAATCTCGTCACTACTTTGTTCACATGAGGTAGTGATTTGTATTTGATGTGGGCAAGCCTTCTATGCCACAGTTCACTAGGGTTAGTGGACTCATGAACAAGGGTTGTTTCTGAATGTCCCTTGAGTTTATACAGGCCTCCTTCTTCTTCACCGATGACAACTGCATTTTCAATTGACTTTCCTTTGGGTCACATGAGTACTTGGCCATCTATGAATGCAACTATGAATCCTTTCTTATCTAAAGCTGAGATAGAAAGTAAATTCTTCTTTAGACCTGGTACATATAAGACTTCCTTCATCTTTAGGGGATTTCCTGAATCAAGCTTGTATCTTGCTTCATCGATTGCTTTGATTGGATATTGATAGTCATCTCCTAGAGATACTTTCTGAGGAGAGTTCTTTTCTTCAAGTTTTGATAGATTTTTCTTTTGTCTCGTCATGTGCTTTGAAGCACCACTATCAATAATACAAATGTCTTCTCCAGGTGTTACAGACCCAGAGAGTGCAGAGAATAGTACATACTCTTCTGCATCTTCTTCTCTTGCTTGCTTTCTTTGAGGTCCTTCCTATTATTCTTCTTCATCCTCACCTTCAGCTAGATGTGCATGCTGTCTTTTATTGTTGTTGTTCCTCTTCTTGTATTCTTGTTTCTTCAAAGGACAATTTTTGGTAATGTGTCCTATCTTATCACAATGAAAACATTGAAAGCTGGAGTAGTCCCTATTGGGGAGACTTTCTCTTGTTCTCTGGAACCTTCTAGGAGGTTGAGACTCCTTGTGGTTTCCCTTCTTGAAGTTGGGTTGACTTCTTCTTCTCATGGTATGGGTGGTTAGGGCTTGGTCATCTTCCTTCAGTAGAGCTTCTCTATTTTCCACTCTAGCCTCCTCTTGAATATAGTCTTCCCATACAACATCAAAATTCAGGCTTTCCTTTCTAGCACACATCATTTGGATGTATGACTCCTAGGGTCTAGTGAGACCATTGAGAGTAGTCATAACCAACTCATCTTCATCAAGGTTGTCTCCAATAGCTTCTAGTTGTTCCTTGAACTGGGAGACCCTTGTGAAATAGTCCTGGATGGATTCTCCATGACTCATCTTGGTGCTCTTCAGTTGAGCTCTTAGATTCATCTTTCTGTTGATGTTTCTACCTTCATACATCCTTGCTAGGGTATCATACATTTCTGTTGGAGTCTTCTTGGATGACACTTGAGGGATCAAGCCTGATCCTTGATAGAGTCAACAATAATCCTTTGTGCCCTAATCAGATCCTTCTTGTGCTTCTCCTTAGCTTCAACCTCTTTAGGTTCAGGAATTTCATCCTTGATATATTTTTCAAGATAATTCTCCTTGAGAATGAGGCCAATTCTGTATTTCCATGCTCTGTAATTCTCTATGCCTTTTAGTTTGTCCTCAAGCTTGGTGCTTGAGGCCATCTCGTCAGGAGATCACAACAAAAATTGAAGTTCTGGAAAATGAGAAGCTAATCTTACTAGGAGATGCACTTGACTGAGGCGATTTGACTGGTGTGCTTGGTTTCTGGAGATCTCAAGTCTTCACCTTTCAAATCTGACTTGCGAGATTCAGGACTGTAGCTTCTAGCAGTTTTCTGGTACAGAAGTCAAACTAGGGTTTGAATTTCCTGGATATCTACTCCTTCAAAAACTTCGATCTCAGGCTCAGAAGATGCGCTCTAGGAGGGCGCAACTTTCCATGCAATCAACTCTTCAAAATTCAAAATTTTCCCGAAACCCTAACTTTTTGTCGGGGAGAGAGAGAGGGATTTTTCACCTTGTGAAAGCTGTCCTATTCAGGTTAGCTCTGATACCATGCTAAGATTCCATATGCGAAGCTAGATTATCAACATTCAATTTCAATTTCATAACAAAAGCATATAGACAGGATCATTGAAAGAAATAGTATCACAAGATCAACACAGATTTACCCTGGGAAAACCCTAATGGGAAAAACCCAGCAAAAGCTTCCTCAGTATAGATGATCAAAAGATAAAAGATAAAACCCCAAACTGATCCTTCTCCTCCTTACAACTACAACTCTCTCTCTCTCTTATGCACTACACAAGTGAGTGTGAGTGTGTTCAAATGAGGATCACCTCACCTCTATTTATCTTCTTTAGTTCACTTGACATTTCACTCAACCAAGTCGGCCCCACTAAAACAGACTGGGCCGACTTCTCTAGGAAGACTCAAACAACTTAATATTATATTAATTAGGGTGCTAATGACCCGACTTACAACGGAGGGTATTTCCTCATGACTCTTAGTAATTCTCCCAATAGGTACATCAGGGCATAATGAAAAACAAATGATTCTCCCGATAGGAACATCGGGGTACAATACACTTCGACGTTATAATAATTCAACAAATTTGACCTCACAAAAGATAGAGATGAGATTATCAACTAATGGACCTTATGACTTTGCACAAAGCCTTGGTCTCCTACTTCCAACCCAACAACAAACTCTCTCTCTGCTTCTCCAATTTGGGTATGATTTCACAACCTCCCACTGTGTTTTAGGGGATATGACTCTCTGAAGGATATATGACTCTCTCTCTGCTTCTCCAATTTGGGTATGCTTTCATCCTTAGTATTATGTGAATGAGAATCACATATACGTTAGTTAATGTCCTAGTAAGTTAAGGGGTCATGGTTATGAGTGAACTTATAAACTAGTATGCATGTTATTCTAACATGACTAACCATCCATGGTTGAAATTGCTAAACTATAATCGCAAGGAATGTTATATGTAGTGGTTTGTTGTAAATTCAAATGGGGATTCACATATTTTTAAATAAAAACTAAACTAAAAGCATTAAAAGGAATGAACAAAGTGAATGGATGAATATGTGAAGATGAACTATATATATTTTATTATATTATATATTTATTATATATATTTTCTGGTAATAAAAATTATGTTATTTTTATTTAGTATTCAATCTTTGGCAATCATATCTCTACATTTGGAATTTCAATTTGAAATAAAATTAAATTGTTCAACTTATGATGTATCATAACTTATATTTGCCTTTGGATTTTCACTTTGCAGTAAAAATATCACTTGTAGGGAATTATGCCAGCTTCCTACGAAAAAATGTGATTTGTTTCTTAACATTTAATAGGACAAATATACATTTTATTCGCTGCATGTTCCAAAAAATGCAGACATGGATAATTAGTGGTGTTTGTGGATGCCAAAATTTTCAATATTTAATTATCAATTTGGGCAAAAAAAAAACACCAAGACAATTTACACGGGAAGTAGTAATGCTTCACTCTTTCTTTCTTTTCTTTCGAATGAAGAAATAATTAATTGGACTAACTAGAAAAGTTTTTTTAAACCTATACGTATTGTAGATAACAATGTTTTCTTTCATTTTTAGTAAATATAAAAAACTAAAAATACCCTTTTGAAGAGGATGACCTTGTAATATTCCTAGTTCTTGACCTATAATATTGTAATAGAATATAGTGATGTAAATGTATTTACGCACTAGTTCATGGCGAGGATCTCAACGTTAAGGCCCTTCCAGGGAATGTGGTAGCATTTTGATTTCGTAGCAGCACAATGCGCTAGCTAAGGCATGGTGACATCATGTGTATGTTGTAAATTGTATGTGTTAAACTAATGAAAAATAAACCTAGGGGCTAAATGTGCAAGACAACTAATTAGAGGGGCGATGATATCCTCTAGGGGGAGAGGCTAGTGAAGCCTCGAGAATTCTATTAATAATGATCAGTTGATGTATTTGTAACTTCGGAATGTATTCACTTGTATATCTTATATTGTACCCCGATGTTCCTATCAGGAGAATCATTTGTATTTCATTGTACCACGATGTTCCTATCGGGAGAGTCATTAAAATAATAAAGTCATGTAAAGTCATTGAGGTTAACCCTCCTTGTTGATCGGGGGGGGCGGTGCGGGAAGTCCCCACAGTTGAGGGCACTAGGGTTATTAGACTCTCCTAGAGAAGCCGGCCCTGGTAAGTAATTGTCAAGTTTAGTGGGGCCGACTTAGTTAAGTAAAAAGTCAATTAAGTGAACGAAATAATATAAATAGAAGTGAGGCTCTCCTCATTTCTATATATATACACTCACTCAACTGGGGCACATGAGTGAGAGAGTAAGTTCTGGCACAAGTGAGAGAGAGAGAGATCAACTGTCGGAGATCATCTTTATGTTTTCGGGTTTTACTTTTGCTACTGGTGCTCATTCTATCTCTAAGGAAGTTGAGGGGATTTCTCCTTTATGGTTTCCCTCAGGAAAATTCTTTGTGTCTCTTGTCTCTTGTGATTATTGCTGTGCATGTTATTCTCTCAGATAAGATCCTAAGATCATATTGCTTAATGATAAAAATCTAACATGGTATTAGAGCTAACCTAAGAAGAAGACACTGTGCAGCTGCAGAAGCTAGGGATTCTTACTTTTTGGGTCTCTCTCCACAATCCATCAGCAAAAGGAGGCTAGGCTAAATCTCCATTGAAGGGCGCATCTGTTTGTCGAAGCATAATTTGATTCCGGGCATTTTTAGTTTTTGACTTGTCACTACTGCGGGAAATTAGGGCTTTTTATATAAGAGGAAGTTTAGAGTGAGCCCAGCATAGGATTGCTCTCCTTATCAAAATCGAAGTTTAGATACCAAGGTCGAATTTTTTGGTTGAGTAAAACTCTGGGAAAGTCAAACCCTAGTTTGACCCTAAGCCTGAAAAACCCTAAAATACTAAAACTGGTAGTTTTGGTACATTTGCTATATCTCAGGACTGAAGAAGTCTCAGGGGCTGAAATTTTCACAAGCTGAAGATAAAATCCTGATGTACCCTGTGTAAAAATTTCAGCCCCAGATTCGCTATATTCTGGGAGATATGATTCCTCCAAATTAGGGTTCCAGCCTCTTCCAAGATTCATCCCTAAACAAGACACCTAGGGAGAACTGCTATATCTCAGGATACGAAGGTCCAAATGAAATTTCTCAAGATGTTCCATATAGGGCACGGACTATACTTTTGGTGGTAAAAGTTTCAGACCCTGATGATGAAACAGGGACATGTGGCAATCTGTACAAGTTTTCTATGCTGAATAGTTATGAAATAAGTCACCTTGGGAAAACTCTCGTAAGTCCCATTTGGTGAAACCAATTCTACTCAAACCTGTGGTGTTGGAAAGAGAACTGACGAGGCTACCTTAGTAAGAAATTTCAAACACAGAGGAGCCATAATTTCGGAGACACTGCAGAAACAATATCAGACATTTCTGTAGAAGAAATTGGAAAACTAGGGCATTAGATATTTTGCAGTTCCTATCACAGTTTTGAGAAAATGAGTATGCTGCTCAGCTCGCCTTCAGAAGGCACATCTTTCTATCCAATCAGATTAGAAAGATTCCAAGTTTTGGAAATTAGGGTTTCTCTGAGAAACCCTAGATAAGCCAGATCCGAAACCAAGACGAACACCTCAAATCGATAAGATCTAATCTTTTGCTATTTTACATTTGAGGTTCTCATTCAAAATGACCTATCACACCAACTTGATGACAAGATTGGTGAAGTTGAAAACTTCCAAGCATGGAATTATAGGATTTCACTATTTCTTGCAGGAAATGAATTGGACAAGTACATAAGTGGACAGGTTCCAGTTCCAGAGGGGGATGAGGCTAAAGCCTTACACAAGAAGAACTTGGTTGAGGCCAAGAGGATCATTGCAGATTCAATCAAGGATCACCTTATACCACCAGTGTCTTACCTAAAGAGGTGTCTAATTCCTTGACCAAGCTAATTGAAGGGAAGAACATAAATCAAAAGATGACTTTGAGAAACCATATGAAGAATGTAAAGATTCAGAATGCAGAGACCATACAGTCATACGTTACAAGGGTCTCTCAAATCAAAGAACAACTTGAAGCAGTGGATGAAGAAGTAGAGAATGCAGAAATTGTGATAACCACCTTGAATGGCCTCCCAGGATCATGGGGTTCATTCATTCGAGGAATGTGTGCCGGAAGGAAGTGATTACCTTCAGCAGACTTTGGGAAGAGCGCACAGAAGATGAAGCTCGACTCATAATAAGAGAAAAGAAGATGGGAGCAACTGAAGATCTAGCTCTCACGATTCCAAGAAGATCCCTCAAGCGATGAGGAATATGAAGAACCTCTTATCCATCTTAAGCATTTGGATAAGAAATGATGTTGTTACGAATGAAGAAGATGATCAAGCTGAAAGAAGGAGTCTACCGACAAAAGAAATAAAGATAAGTATTCAATTTTCATTTCATGATATTGTTTTGTTATGCATTTGTTTATATTCAGTTGATGTATTATACATGATATAATGTTTACATTAATGACAGTATACTACTGGTGCATGTAATGGGTAAGTAGCTCATGGTGCTATACAACTCTCCACTACTACTTATCTAGCATGAAACCTCTTTGCTGACATATTGGATTAGTGCACAATCTCAATGATGTCATGGTAGAGATGGAAGGCATCTAGAAAGTTTCCGTGAGATATGGATGAATGNTTATATATTTATGCATAAGAATTTGCCATTATGAAATGTTTATAACCATACAACTGGTGCATCTGACTTATATGAAAGATCGCATACAATCGCCTACAAGCAAAGAAGGATGAGACTTGTTTCGAAGAACAAGTGACGACAGTTCGAGAAATAATCCAAGATGAAGAATAATATGATGATACTTTCAAATAAAGAAGAGGTCTCAGATACAATGCAGTTATGTGACACTGTTGAGTGACATCATTAATGTAGATCCTTCTAGCTATGAAGAAATAACCAAGAAGAAAGGGAAGGAGAGTACCAGATCATGAAAAATGATGTCTAGATGTGATATCGAGACCTAAACAGAAGTCCATGGGATACAAGGCAAGACTCGTAGCACAAGGATTCTCACGGAAAGAAGGCATAGACTACAAAGAGACATTTGCAGCCACTAGAAGATAAGACACATGACAGGCAGAATCATGTGTGCAAATTAAAGAAGGCCTTATACGATATCAGAAGACACCCATGGGATAACACATACATAAGGAGCTTGAAGATCACCTAGATTGATGAAGATCTTAACATTTGCTACAAGGTTGAAGATGAAAGCCTATAGAGGATGAAAAGCTCACAGATGGGTGCGAGAAGAGCGTTTGAAAAGGTTCAAGATAGAAGATCTTGGTATCCAGTGACCCTAGCTGGATACATAGAATATTAGTAGCAGAGGAAGCTACTTGTCACTCCAGTACAGAATGTTTCAATGCATAGAGTACGAAAGGCAGAGGGAGAATGATGCTTCGCTTCAGAGGGAGTGGCTGCAGAAGATCCTGAGGTTTGACATGGTACGACAGGATGGATAGCTTATTGATGGCTCTAGGCTTTATTGAGAGTAAAGCATATTCCAACCTTTGCTTCAAGGTTGAAGGCGGAAGACCAATGATGCTCCTGTTATATGTTAATGACTTGTTCCTGACAGAAAAGAGGAACTCATTAAATTTGCAAGAAGGAGACTTGCTGCCGAGTTCGAGATGAAGGACTTGGGGATGATGCACTACTTTCTAGGCATGGAGGTGTGGTAGAATGTGAATGGAATCTCCCTAGGACAAGGGAAGTATGCAGTGGAGATCCTGAAGAGGTTCAAAATGATGGGCTGCAAGGCCATGACCACATCTATGGCATCGAACCTGAAGGTATTGAGTGATGCTTCATCAGAGACGGTTGATGCTACGATGTATCGTCAGATGATTGGTTCATTGATGTACCTGACGAATACGAGACCAGATATTTGCTTTGCTGTGAACACATTGAGCTAGTTCCTGATAGATCCGAGACATGTTCACCTGATTGCTACAAAGCATATTCTAAGGTACCTGAAAGGTATAGTTGATTATGGGCTTAAGTATGAGGCGGATCAAAATATTAACCTGGAAGGTTATGTGGATTAAGATTGGGCAGGCAGTGCCATTGATAGGAAGAGCACTTCAGGCTGCTGCTTTAGTATGAGATTAAGTGTGATCTCTTAGTTTAGCAGGAAGCAGTCCTGCATGGTGTTGAGTACAACCGAGGCAAAATATGTTGCCACTTGCTCGGCTATTTGGGAGGTAGTATGTTTCTTTTGAAAACTATTATTTGGTTTGATTGATATGACTTGCATTTTTTATGATACAGAGAGGAGCAATGAAGCTCCAGTATGTGATCCAGATAGAGATCTCTCGAAAGAAGGAGTTCTAGCATAGTCGGTAAGACAAGTTGTTTGAGCATAAAATCCTGGCAAAGCTCGTAGGTTGCTCAGACTTAAACAGTCTTGTAGGTTGTCCTCGGATGTAATCAGTCCTGGCAAAGCTCGCAGGTTATCCTTGGACGTAATCAGCCCTGATGTGATTCTATGCTAGAAATGGCCAAAGTGAAGAAGAGAAGCTTGGTGTTCTCCAGATCGAGGTTCCTTCCAAGGGGAAGTGACGAGTTCGTGTGCCCTTCTGACATGGTGGTAGGATTGGTTCCTCCCATGGTCAGATGTAAGTGCAGTGCCCTTCTGACATGGTGGTAGGATTGGTGCCTCCCATGGTCAGATGAAAGTGCTGTGCCCTTTTGACATGGTGGCAGGATTGGTTCCTCCCATGGTCAGATGTAAGTGCTAAGCCTTTCCCTGGATGATAGTAGGTGTTTTCCATCATGCTGATGGATGTAAGTGCAGAGCCTTTCCTCGGATGATAGTAGGTGCGTCCTATCATGCCGACGGATGTAAGTGTAGAGCCTTTCCCTGGATGATAGTAGGTGTGTCCTATCATGCTGACGGATGTAAGTGCAAAGCCTTTCCTTGGATGATAGTAGGTGTGTCTTATCATTCCAGCGAATGTAAGTGCAGAGCCTTTCCACAGATGGTAGTAGGTGTGTCCTACCATGTTGGTGGATGTAAGTGCAAGGCCTTTCCACAGATGGTAGTAGGTGTGTCCTACCATGCTGGTGGATGTAAGTGTTGGGTCCTTTCTCTGGATGGTAGTAGGTGTGCCCTACCATGCCAGTAGATGTAAGTGCTGGGGCCTTTCCATGGATGGTAGTGGGTGTGTCCTACCATGCCAGTGGATGTAAGTGCTGGAGCCTTTTCACAGAAGGTAGTAGGTGTGTCCTACCATGCTGGTGAATGTAAGTGTTGGAGCCTTTCACAGATGGTAGTAGGTGTGTCCTACCATGCTGGTGAATGTAAGTGTTGAAGCCTTTATCAGATGGTAGTAGGTGTGTCCTACCATGTTGATGATATAAGCGTTGTTGATGAAGACCTACATGGAGGCTAGGCCTACAACCAACATGAAAAAGGGCTGGCTCTGTAGAACTTCCTATGATGAGAAGAATTGAGAGATAGCACCAGTTGATCGAGATAACAAAAGAAGTGATGACGATGATGATCCAGTGATGATCCAGCTTTGATGATGATCCAGTGACGAAGACTTGTGTTGATGAATTATGTCAAGAGAATACCTTCCTAGTTAATAGGGAGTGTTGATGTATTTGTAACTTCGGAATGTATTCACTTGTATATCTTATATTGTACCCCGATGTTCCTATCGAGAGAATCATTTTTATTTCATTGTACCCCAATGTTCCTATCGGGAGAGTCATTAATATAATAAAGTCATGTAAAGTCATTGAGGTTAACCCTCCATTGTAAGTTGGGGCAATAGTCCCCACAATTGAGTTGAGGTTAACCCTCCTTGTTGATCGGGGGGGGGAAGTCCCCACAGTTGAGGGCACTAGGGTTATTACACTCTCCTAGAGAAGTCGACCTTGGTAAGTAATTGTCAAGTTTAGTGGGGCTGACTTAGTTGAGTGAAAAGTCAATTAAGTGAACGGAAGAATATAAATAGAAGTGAGGCTCTCCTCATTTCTATATATATACACTCACTCAACTGGGGCGCATGAGTGAGAGAGGAAGTGCTGGCACAAGTGAGAGAGATTAGCTGTCAGAGATCATATTTATGTTTTTGGGCTTTACTTTTGCTAATGGTGCTCATTCTATCTCCGAGGAAGTTGCGTGGTTTTCTCCTTTATGGTTTCCTCGAAGAAAATTCTTTGTGTCTCTTGTCTCTTGCGATTATTGCTGCGCATGTTATTCTCTTAGATAAGATCCTAAGATCATATTGCTTAAATGATAAAAATATAACATGATTGAGCGTCATCATAATACCTTTGGGTGCTAAAGGGAAAACAAGTTGTTAATGCTCTCTTATTAGCTTAAATTCGATAGGTTTAAGAATAAATGTATTGTTACGAGTTTAGAATCAAATTTGTGATTAGTTTCGGTCGTATAAAAGAGGGAACACTCATCTTGTTCTCGGAAAAAAATGATCACGATGAGCTTGTGTTCTCTTAACCTTAACTTCATTTGGGTTCCCTCCAACACCCCTTGGTTTTTCATTCCCCACAATTCCTCATTCACACAAAGTGGGTTTGTCAGCGCCTACAAGTCTTGTGATATGCAAGCCCAATTTGTGGCCCAAGCCCAAGAAGATCGTGATTCCTTGATTGCATGTGACTAGCCCAAGCCTAAGTAGGTTTCTATTCTATGACTCAAAGTGCTTGAGGGAAATATTCGAATGAGTCTAGGGTCGACAACACCCATTGATACAAGGTGACCATATGATGCAACAAGTGCATTTTTTTTGTATCCAAGATGCTCAATATCATGAAACTTGCATGTATGTTGTTCAAATCTCTAAGGAATACATGACATTAGGAATTCCTGTGAGAATCCCCCCTATCAACAAGTTTCAAACTTTAAATACCCATATTTAAAAAAATTAAACCCCAATTTTAAACTTTATAATACAATCTATTGTAGTATAATATAAATAAACACACACACACACACGCTTGAACTTAATGATGAATCTCATTCAAAAATTCAAATTTGAATTAAATTTTATTGTTGCCAAACTCAATCTCGAAACCAAATCATGTGACTTTGCGCTTAACAGTTGTACTAGTCTCTAGTTGACAACCCCAATTTGTCCATTTTTCTGGGGATGGAATGCAGTGGAATAACTAAGCTTGGTATCCATCCTCTCCCAAAGTGTTGTCCAAAACTTGCCCAAGAATATATTATCTTAATCAGATATAATATAGTTGGGAAATCCAAAATGTACCGAAACAAGATTGAAGGATTGAAGAATAACTCAACTACCTCTTGTCCATATATCGTCTTCTTGCATGAAATGAAGACACACATCTTGCTGAAGCAATCCACCATGAAAAATAAGTAGTCATGGCCTCTACGACGTGTAGGAAATCCTCCAACAAAGTCCATAGAGATGTTCTCCAAGGCCTACTTGGTAATTCCATTGGCATAAACAACCCAATATTTTGGTTGCTTGGCTTTCTTGTGCTACACAAAACAGAGCCTCTAACAAATCTTGCCACTTTCTCTTGCATCTTAGACTAGTACACATACCTCTTCAAGTTCACCACTGGCATCATCACTTTGAACTACCCAACAATCCTAAAAGTGTGAACTTCCCTCATCAATTGAATCCTTTTATCTTGTGGGATGCAAAACTTGTCCAATTTATATAGCATGCCTTACTTGAGGTGAAATTCATTCCCCTCCATGGTGGCGATTAATCTCTCCCTCAGTTGCATGTAGACACCTTTGAAATCTTCACCCCACTCATAGTCTTTCAATTGAGAAGATCAATCTTGAATGGCTCAATCTACATGATCTCACCCACTACTGCAATCTTCTTTAATGGTGGTTGTGTGTGCATGTTTGTTAGTTGTTTGTGTCTCCTTTCTTATACTTGATCAATAGATGGAATTGTCACAAGCATCCCAACCACTTGTAACGCTCCACTTGTTGCATTTTGCGTTCACTTTGTAGGTACTAATGGTAAAGAAATGTAACTTCAGAAGACACTCTATTGTACTTTTTATTGTATTATTATTATTCCTCCTTTTGGAGATGTTATTCCTCCATTCAGAGATGTCATTAATGTACTTGGTCATGTAAGAGTCTTGAGGTAAAACCTTTGTTGTAAGTCGGGTCAATAGTACCCACAAAAGTATTTTATAAATGTTGGTTTAAGCCTCCCTAGGAAAGTAGACCTTGTTGGGTTATTAGGTAAATCACTTTATGAGTATACATAGATGAGGCGCTTCCCTCATTTGGACACACTCAACACTCAAGCAAGTTCTCTAGAGAGAGCAGGAGCAGTCCATCTGAGAGAGACGAAGGAACTAGTCTTATTCTTGGGGTCTTACAATGTACTTGGTTGGATTCTATATCGAGGAAGTTTTGTTGGGTTTTCTCCCACATGAGGGTTTCCCAAGATAAATCTTTTTGTTATCTTTGTGCCAACTTGGCTTGTCATTCTTTCAGTGATCCTTTTTTTTTGGCATAAAACTTTTAAAATTATAACATGGTGATCCTTGGTATTCTTTCAGTGATGCTTTGTGTTATCTTTGTGCTACTTGGCTTGTCATTCTTTCAATGATCCTTTTGTTTTTGGCATAATTTTTTTAAAATTCTAACATGGTATTAGATCTGACCTGAAAGAAGTCATTGTGCAACAACTTATCCAACAATTCAACAAGCCAGGGTTTGTTATTTTGGGCATTCCCACCGTTAGATCAGTTGAAAAGGAAGGCAAATCCAACTTTCCCTAGGAGAGCGCATCTTTGGTGGTGATAGATTCCAATTTCAAGGATTTTCATTTTTTTCCCTAACACTACTACTAGGAGAAACTAGGGCATCAGAGTTTTTGAAGTTTTGTCCTCACTTTTGGAGAAATGACCTCACATCTCAGCTTGCCTTAGGAGGCACATCTCTTCATCCACTCACATCTTCAAGATGTCTAAGTTGAAAAATTAGGGTTTCTATGTCAAACCCTAAGTATGCTTGAAGCAGGTTCTAGAAGCAGTCTTCTTATTGGTAAGTTCTACCTCCTATATTTCCATTTGAAGTTCCCATTCATTAAAGATGACAAACATTACCAATCTTGATGAAAAACTTGAAGG
Source organism: Pseudotsuga menziesii (assembly GCA_001517045.1). Classification (NCBI taxonomy): domain Eukaryota; kingdom Viridiplantae; phylum Streptophyta; class Pinopsida; order Pinales; family Pinaceae; genus Pseudotsuga; species Pseudotsuga menziesii. The sequence continues at coordinate 112,135 of LPNX011084395.1, forward strand.
AGATGAGAATTTCAGAGCATGGAAGTATATAATCATGCTCATCCTTGAAGAACATGACCTAGAAGGCTACATCAAAGAGGAAGTCCAAGAACCAGAAGGAGATGGAGCGAAAGCAAAGCAAAAAAGGATATGGTCAAGGCTAAGATGTTCATAATTGATTTCATCGAGGACCATTTGATCCCTAAATTATCTTCAAAGAAGATCCCAAAGGAAATGTTCGATGCACTGTCAAGTTTATTTGAAGGAAAGAACATCAACAAAAGAATGACCCTAAGAAATCAAATCAAGGGTGTAAAGATACAAAAGGCAGATACTATGCAATCATACTTCACAAGAGTATCTCAGATCAAAGAACAATTGGAAGCTATTGGTGACATGATAGAAGAATCAGAAATTGTGATGACCACCTTGAATGGTCTTCTAAGGGAGTGGGAATCCTTCATTAGAGGAATATGTGCTAGAAGAAAGTTGACCAAGTTCAGTAGATTGTGGGAAGAATGCGTTTAAGAAGAAGGAAGGATAGAAAATAGAGAAGAAAAATTAAATGATGATGAAGACCAAGCTTTGGTAGCTCATACAAAGAAAGGAAATAACAAGTGAAGGGATCACGATCAATCTCCTATAAGAACTCAAAGATTTCAAAGGAACACAAGGCCCAAAAGGGATTCCTCATCCTTTGAATGTTTCACATGTCACAAGATGGTACACATTGCAAGAAATTTTCCCCTAAAAAAAGAAAAATTCAAGAAGAGAAACAAGAGGTTCTATGCCCATGTAGTCGAAGATGATGACCCAGTTGAAGAGAAGGCAAATGAAGATGAAGACTCCACTGAAGAATATGTCTTAATTTCAGGTTTGACATGTTCAGTCTCACATGGAAGTGACACTTGGCTCGTAGACAGTGGTGCCTCCAAAGATATGATAGGTTACAAAGACTCCCTCTCATGTCTTATTTAGAAAGACTCACCACACAAAGTGAAGCTTGGAGATGATTATCAGTATCCCAGTAAAGGAACAGGAGAAGCCTCTTTCAAATTGGATTCCAGAAAGTCCATGAAGATGAAGGAAGTCTTATATGTCCCAAGTTTGAAAAAGAATATCCTTTCTATCTCAGTCTTAGATAAGAAATATTTCAGAGTTTCTTTTGTAGATGGAGAAGTCCTCATGTGGCTAAAAGGAAAGACAATAGATGATGCAGTTGTGATTGGATTTGAAGAAGGAGGACTCTACAAATTAAAGGAACATTTAGATTCATCCCTAACAATTAGTACCATAAACCCATGTGAGTTGTGAAATAGGAGACTTGTTCATGTAAATTACAAAGCATTTCCAATTGTAAGCAAAGTAGTAACATGCTTACCAGAGATCTAGATTGATCATGAAGGAGTTTGCAAGGGATGTGCACAAGGAAAGAATACCAAGAACCGATTTCCAAGCAACAACAGTAAAGCGAAAGGGATCTTGGACATTTTTCACTCAGATGTATGTGGTCCAATGTCAACTACTTCTCTAAGCGGGTATGTTTACTATGTTTCCTTTATTGATAACTATTCCCACAAGACTTAAAGATGAGGTATTTGAAAAGTTCAAAGAATTCAAGGCCCTTGTAGAGAATCTCTCTGAAAAGAAGATCAAGACCTTGAGATCAGACAACGGAGGAGAATTCACATCAAATGAATTCAAGGATTTCTGTAAAGAAACATGGATTAAGAGGGAGCTCACCACCCCATATAATCCTCAACATAATGGAGTGGCATAAAGAAATAATAGATCCATCATGGAAGCAATAAAATCCATGATCCATAATCAAGATATACCTATGCACTTATGGGATGAAGCAACTAGGACCGTAATTTATGTATAGAACAAAATATCCCATAATGCACTTGGGAACAAGACTCCAGAACAAATGTTTATTGGTGAGAAGCCCAAAGTGAAGCCCAAAGTCAGCCACCTGAAGATATTTGGTTGTATCGTATACATACATGTTCCCAAGGAGAAAAGATCAAAGTTGGTCCCTTCAGGAAAGAAGAGGATATTTGTTGGTTACAGTGAGCCGTCGATACTTATGGAGTCTATATCCCAGATTACCATCAAATGGAGATCAACAAAGATGTTAGATTTGATGAGGATGCAACTTTCAACAAGTCAAGAAAGAACTATGTAGACGAGGACCATGAAGAGGAGCATGAAGCTCCTAGAGTTGCAGACACAAGCAAATTACCAATTAGAGATGTTGAAGAAGAGCATATTCTAGAAGACCATGACATGGCAGAGCCTCAAAGACCTATGTAGTCACCTCATGAGATGATCACTCATAAATAAGACCATTTTGGGCTTGTGAAATAGTTCATGATACAGAAAAGTATGGGGCTCCAGAAGTAACCCTTAGAGAAAGCAAGAGACCATGGCCATACTCCAGCGATGTGGCCTTGATGTACAACCTTGTTGATGAATAACCTACCTATTTTGAAGAAGCAACAAAGAAAAAGGAATGTATGGATGCCATGGTCAACGAATACTAGTCCATCGTAAAGAATGACATTTGGGATGTGGTGCCAAGACCAAAAGATAAATTGATAGTCTCGTCAAAGTGGATCTTCAAGATAAAGCATTCAACAGATGGCAATATTGAAAAATACAAGGCAAGATTTATAGCTCGAGGGTTCTCTCGGAAAGAAGGAATTGATTATGAAGAGACTTTCACCCCAGTAGCAATATACACTTTGATTAGAACTATCATTGCTTTGGCAGCCAAGATGAAATGGAAGTTACACTAGATGGATGTAAAGATGACTTTCCTGAATGGTGTGATAGAAGAGGAAGTTTACAGTGAACAACCACAAGGTTTCGAAACACATGATATATAGACTCATGTTTGCAGATTGAAGAAATCATTGTATGGGTTGAAGCAAGCACCCAGAGCCTAGTATGGAAGGATTGATGGCTTCATGATGAGTTTGGGATTTACTAAAAGTAAAGTAGATTCCAACCTTTACTATAAGGTTGTAGATGATGGGCTTATGATATTATTGCTATATGTGGATGATCTATTTTTGACAGGAGAAGCGAAGCTCATTAGTGAATGTAAGAATAAGCTTGTTGTAGAATTTGAGATGAAGGACCTTGGTATGATGCATTAATTTTTGTGTCTTAAGGTATGACAATGTTTAGATGATATTTTCCTAAATCAAGGAAAATATATTGTTGAGATCCTAAAGAGATTTGGGAATGATGGATTGCAAAGCAATGAATACTCCAATGGTGACAAACTTGAAGCTCTTGAATGATGATTCCTCAAAGACAGTAGATGCTACACTATACGAACATATCATTGGTTCACTGATGTACTTAACAAACAAAAGACTTTGTTGTGAACACCTTGAGTTAGTATATGGTGAAGCCTTGACATGTTCACTTAGTTGCAACAAAACATGTGATGAGGTACCTAAAGGGTACATTGGATTGTGGCCTCAGATATGTAGCCGATAATGAGATCAGATTACACGATTATACAAATTCAGATTGGGAAGGGAGTGCTAAAGACATAAAGAGCACTTTAGGATGTTTTTTTAGTTTGGGATTAGGGGTGATCTCATGGCTTAGCAGAAAGCAGACCAACGTTGCTCTCAGTACGACAGAGGATGAATATATTGTAGCATGTTCATCCTGTAGCGAAGCAGTGTAACTTCACAAGTTGTTGACAGGATTGTTCAATACCTAGATGGATGCCACTTATATCTATTGCGATAACCAAAGTTGTATCAAGTTGTTAGAAAACCCAGTGTTCCACGACAAATAAAAGAAAATAGAAATCAAGTACCACTACATCCGGGATATGGTGCAGAGGGTAGCTGTACAACTCCAGTATATTCCTTCAGAGGAACAAGTTGATGATGTGTTGACTAAGCCTTGGTCTCAAATAAAGTTTAAATCCTTTCGAGACAAGCCTGGTGTAGTCTGAAAGGAACTCCCTCATAAGAGGGAGTGATGATGATGATGTGGTTCCATGTAGCAGTGGTGTGGCAGCTCAGTCTATGATTGGTATGTTAGCTTGACAAGGTCTTGTTGATCCCAATGGGATTGGTATGTCAATGCTGACAAGTCCTGGTTGATTCTAGGGGGATTGGTATGTTTGACTAGGCTTGGTTGGTTTGAAATAGTTAGTAAGTCAGACAAGCCCTGTTTGGTCCCCAGGTAGATTGGTATGTCTAACTAGGCTTGGTTGGTCCGAAAGGACTAGTAATTCAAACAACGTCTGTTTGATCTACTAGAGTTCCCACCATAGTGTTGCTTCAGATGATGATGATGATGTTCCAACATTTTCATGTTGTTGTTGTTGATGATGTTCCGACATTCTCATGCTGATGATGATGATGTTCCAACATTTTCATGTTGCTACTGATGATGATGTTCCGGCATTCACATGTGGATGATGTTTTAACATCTACATGCTGATGATGTAGATGAAGTTCCAACATTTCCAGCATCTACATGTTTTTGCTGCTGATGATGTTTCATCATTCTCATGTTGCTGATGATGATGTTCCATCATTTTCATGTTGCTGCTGCTGATGTTGTTCCAACATTTTCATGCTAATGTTGATGATGATGTTCCAACATTCACATGTAGATGATGTTTCAACATCTATATGCTGATGATGTTCCATCATTTACATGTTGATGATGATGTTCTATCACTAACATGCTGCTGCTGCTGATGTTCCAGTATTCGCATACTGATGATGTTCCAAATGATGACGATGTTCCAGTATTCACATACTGATGACGATGCTCATGTTGTTGTTGATGATGATGATGATGCTCTGTGACGATGATGTTCCATGCTGATGATGGTGATGGTTCATGATGATGCTTTATGTTAACATTGATGATGTTGATATATGATGTTGTTGTTGTTCCAAAACTTCCTATGACATATAGATCCACTAGCCAGTTGTATAGTTGTTGTTGTTGTTGTTGTTGTTGATGTTGTAGAACACCTTCCTTGTTAAGAGGGAGTGTTAAAGAAATGTAATTTCAGAAGATATTCTATTGTACTTTTTATTGTTTTATTATTATTCCTCCTTTTAGAGATGTTATTCCTTCGTTTGGAGATCTCACAGATGTACTTGCTCATGTAAAAGGATTGAGGTAAAATCTCCACTGTAAGTCAGGTCAATAGTACTCACAAAAGTATTTTATAAATGTTGTTTTGAGTCTCCCTAGGCAAGTCGGCCTTGGTTGAAGAGACAAGTTGGCCTTGATGGGTTATTAGGTCACTCACTTGATGAGTATAAATAGATGAGGAACCTCCCTCATTTGGACACACTCAACACTCAAGCAAGTTCAGTAAAGAGATAAGGAGCAGTCCATTTGAGAGAGAGGAAGCAACCAACCTTATTCTTGGGGTCTTACACTGTACTTGGTTGGATCTTATATCGAGGAAATTTTGTTGGGTTTCCCACCCCATGAGGGTTTCCCAGGATAAATTCTTGTGTTCTCTTTGTGTTACTATTCTTGTCATTCTTTCAATGATCCTTTTGTTTTTGGCATAAACCTTTTAAAATTCTAACAACTAAAGGGGTTGGAGATCAATGTGGACGATGGTCTCTTTCCCAAGGAGGTAGTGCTTCCATTTCTTCACCGCTTGCACAATGAGAAAGAGATCTTTATCATATGTGGGATAGTCAAGTACTATTCCATGAAACAACTCATAGTGCTAGTATACCGATCTTCCCAATTGCATAAGCACTACCCCCAATGCATATCTAATGACATTCACCTATAGCTCAAATGGTTGTTGCAAGTTGGCATGGATAAGACTGTAGAATTACTACCATTGGTTGATGGTTGCAATCTTGTCTAGGTCTACCCTCAATGATAAATCAATGACTCCTCCTCAAACTTGAATTTCTTTAAGTTAACAATCGATCGATCTTTTTTTAAGGTCTCTAATGCCTATGTCACATGTGAAAGGTGCTCTTGCCACATGTTACTGAAGATTAATATGTCATCTAGATATACTATTACAAATGAGTCAATAAATGGGTATAACACATCATTTGTCAATATCATGAAAGTTGCAGGGGTGTTACATAAACCAAAAGGCATCACTGGAAATTCGTACAAATCTTGCCTTGTTTTAAACATTATCTTCCACACGTCTACTACTTTAATCCTCACTTGATGGTAACCTAACTTGAGGTTCAACTTGGTGAAGAACTTGGTTTGCTACAATTGGTCCAACAAGTCATCAATCCTTGGTAGAAGATATATGTTCTTAATGGTGATTTTGTTAAGAGCATGGTAGTCAATGCACATTCTCTAGCTTTTGACCTTCTTTGGCACCATGATGATGGGTGAACCACATGGTGACATAATGGGCCTAATGACCCCCTAATCCAACAATTGTTGCAACTACTTCTCCACTTCATCTATTTAAAAAATGGATTGTCTATACAACCCAATGTTTGGCAGTTGTGAATCCAACAACAATTGAATCTCTTGTTTTACCTCTCTTGGGTGGAAGCCCTGGTGGTTCTTGGAACACCTCATTGCAGGATTCAATTAGTTGTTGCAATTTTTGGAATTGCTTGCCACTACATCCTTCCAATGATGCATTCGTCTCTAATCCACTGCCTTCTCCTTGCTACTTTCCTTCTCTTAAGAACAATAAGACAATTTTTTTCTGTGTTGCCAATGATTCTCCTATCTTGATGAGCATTAATCAAAGGAAGTTTAATTTGGTCCTTGTGTGCTCCCATATCATATGCTTTCCCATCTTTAACAAGCCTATATTGGTTTTCTCTTCTTTTGAAGATGACATCTCTCACGCACAAGTATGGACTTTCCAAGATGATCCCACAAACATCCAATGGAGCCAAATCTGCTATTACTTCATCTACAAAGTTCTGGTTGATAACAAACTTGAATTTACATTGCTTGTTTACCCTCATCTCTACATCTTGTCTAACCCAACCCAAACGATATGGTCATGGATAGTCTTGGGTTTCTAGGTGGAGCTTCTCAACCAATTATGTCTATATCAAGTTGGATTGAGAATTTGGATCAAACAAACAATCCGCCTTACTTTGTTTCATGTGTATTTTGATGCAAAACAACCTTGACATCTCCTTCTCTTCCTTGTGACTACAAGAAACCAATATTACTCCCCTCTAAAGAGTAGTACAACTCACATTCCCTTCGAGGTATGAGGTATTGTCCACCATTTCCTTGGAATCTATAACAAGAAATGGTTTCTTCTCCTTCCTCTTTTGAAAGTGCTTGGGATGCTTCTTAGGGTGCAATTTCCAACAATCTTCCTAAATGTGTCCCTTTTTCTCATATGCCTTACATTGCTTGATGTAAAGGATTACTTCTTGTGTCATTGCCACAATCTTCTTTTCATTCCACTTCTTCTTGTTTCTTTGTTTCCCTGTTGTTATATTTGCGTGTATGTACCAAATTGCTACTTATGCGTATCTCCTTCAAGATTCTATGCTCGAACACTTGCTTCATCAATAATTTTAACCCTGAATGACATCGTTTCCTAATTTGTGGTAGCAATGCTCCTAAATAATTGATCAACATGTTCAAACTCTTGAGAGATATGCCTAGTTGAAGAGCGTTTTTTTTGCACTTCGTAGTGAACTCTTGCACCGAGTGTCCTTGCCTTTGCATGAAGTAGTGCTACATAATCTATTGATGCTCCTCATACCCAATTGGTAGGATTGTGCCTTAATCATATCCTTGAACACCTCCCAATCAGTCACTTAGGTCTCATTCTCCAATGCTCATCTTGTTTCATCAGTCTCCCACCATGCTAGAGCATAGCCTTCAAGCTCCAATCGAGCAAACGCAATCCTTTGTCTCCTAATGACTTCATGTACATTAAATTACACCTCCATATGTTGTAGCCATTGGTTAAGTTTGATGGCATCCACTTCGCCTGCATAAGGCTTGATATCCACCATTGCCTCCACATAGAAAGGTACATGTGGTTTGGGATAGATGCATCTTTCTTTGGGTACTCTGGACTAGCCTTGTGTTCTAAGGTTGGATCTATGCCATTTGTGGTCAATAGCTATGCTACCACCGATGTGAATGTGGCTAAGCTTTGCTCTAGTAGATCTAAAATGACCTTGGGATCTTCTTCATCTTCTTCATGACGACCCCCTGTCATTTTTGGTCCTTTGCTCCTCTAAAGACCTAGCAATGGTCGTCCACTTCTCCTATAGTCACTGTCGGTGTTTACCATATAGATCTCACCAGGTCTATTTGAACTTGAGCTATGATACTATATGATTTGAAAATGATAGATCATAGCTTGTCTATTTCACCAACATGGATCCTCTCTTCTCTGCACAATGTATCAATATGAGGCAAGCAACAATAGTAGTTCTTAATGGCTTGGAGACTGGATGACTTATTATATTGATTTAACTCAATATCTACTCTTTCTTTGAAGGTGAATTTTTTACACTTTCTCATAGGGTATCCAGGAAAGCTAGATATAAATAAACATCTATCGAGATCACTCCTTTTCAAGAGACACCAAACTAAAAAGTTCCTCTCTCTCTCTCTCTCTCTCTCTCTCTCTCTCCACACACACACACACACCTAATGAAGCATGACAAGGGTATCCTACACAGTCAACAGTTAAGTTATTCTCTCTTCAAAACAATAATGCTCATCCAAAAGTTAACGTATAGCCTTGACATGAGAGGAAAGATGCTTAGCTAGCAACAAGACACTCAACAAGGGTATGTGCAACCTTTGGCAAGGAGGAAAAATGCCCAACTAGTGCATAAAATATTCATCCAACAACAAGACACTTAGCAAGGGTGTGTACGACCTTTGGCAAGAAGGAAAAAATCCCAACTAGTGGATAAAAAGCCCAACCAACAACAAGACACTCAACAAGGGTGTGTACAACCTCTGGCAAGGAGGAGATATGCCCAAACATTTACTACCATGTCCAACAATCAATTACTATCATAAAACCCAAAATAGCAACCCCTATAAAATTATGACTCCAGAATAGAGGCCATCAATCTCTGAGGCTGATTGACATCTAACAAAGGGTGTTAACTTTTAAGTAGATGTTGGAGATTCCATGAGACAAGTAAAACCAAAATATGCAACAATACAACCATTCTAGCTACAAATTCCTCTCACATTCATTCTTTGTTTATTGGCAGCCATTAATGACACATAGGAGCAGTCAAACTACACAATAAACATAGTAATGTAATAAAACAATCACACAACCAATAAACATTGTTAATAGAGACATTATTTACACTCGAAACCCAAATGAGCAAACTAATATTCAATGGATTTGGCCTAACTCTTTATTTCTTGGAAATAGGCAAGTTACAACACCCTTTGTCCCTTTGGTTTAGCTTCTCTTCTACTCATGGGAACTAGGACAACATCACTCTCACTCTCAGCCAAGTAACCCCTCTTTTCATTGGGAAATGGTAAATAGGATGATGCCTTAGTTGCTGGATGGCTGGAATGCTGCTTTAGCTTCCCCAAGCCCTTGAACTTCTCCTCTTTGTCTTTTCCCTTTTCATACATTTGAGAAGGAATTTCATATTTTCCTATTTTTAAAATACATGTTATATAAAAAAATTTAGGGAACATTTTTTTAATGTACATGAAATATTTTTCTCATTCTTCCATTTCGCATCAATCCTTAGAGTTGTGTCTTAATGTAGTGGTAGACACCAGTAGGAATGGCATGGGGGCCTTCACAACTCAACTCTGTCTTGCACCTTGTTCGCATCTGTGTACCTTGGTTGTGTCGATATTTGCTAACCCTGTGCCTAAAGCCATGGTTGTTTCAGATCCAGTTTTGGATCAAAGGGTCTCACATTGATGCCTTGAAAGCAACATTGATGGGTTTGTTGCTTAGACTATGTGCAAGAGTTGTTTTCCACTACCTTTCCTACTAGATAGTTGACAACATTTGTTCCTTTTGGTCATATTGGAAATCGAGGTTAATGAGAGATTGAGCAAAATAATAACTACACAAAAATAATGGCTTAGGAATGGCTTCACATCCAATAATAATGGCTTAGGAATGGCTTCATGTCCAATGTTAGCTTTTAGAAGCCGAAGGTGTAATGGTGAGACTCATAGGCGTGACCGTGACTCATTGTTTAAATCGTGGACAATGTCCAATCAACAGTCCACTCTTAGCTCAACTAGACCTTGTTATGACCCCTCACATGTTTCAGCTTCTTGCTGATTAATTTTTCGAAGAAATCTATCCAAAATTGTTCTTCTCCTCTTCTCTCTTAAATAGATAACGTTCCACATGTCACTTGGTTCTTGATTCTTCCTTTCCACTTAGTTTTTTTGGATTCTAAGGCATTTTAGGCATATGATAATGATAAGCATACACATGATTGACATTCAAAATGTATTAATCAATTAAATCCATGGAAGTTTGAAAGTAAAGAAGCATTTGTTAACAAGCCCTGCAATCCTTTATTCGTCACAAAACTTCAAAATTAAAGGGCTTGAAGGAAATGCAGAACATGGTAACCATAATATCTCAATATATTCACACCAAATAACCTTAAAATTGCATCCCATGTCTCTTTAAACCATGATCTGAAAACATTTTTAGCAAATGGAAAAAAAAGCGTAGTACCGTTCTTTTTTAACTGACCCAATAAATAAAATGTTAGGAAAGCCTCAAATCATTTCGAAAACCAGAGCATATAAGGGAAGAAGGATTGTACTACATACTTGAAGAGTTTTTCAGAAGAAGGTCGAATACAGATATGTTTTCTTGAGCTTGCCCATCAGATCCATTAGCCAGTGTTCCATTTGAAATGTGGAGGGCCTTGTCCTCTGTTTGGAAAAATGACGGCACTTCAAAGTGGGGAATTGCAGGAGCTTCAACATGAGGCAGTAAATGACCCTTGTGATTATGGCTGCTATGGTTTTCTGTCACAGGCCTTCTGAAGTTGCCTGGCACGAGGCTTCCTATTAATCTGAAAGGATTGCTCACGTTCTTTCTTATCTGCAGAGCTACCGACAATTCTGAGAGACCCCATATCACATTTGATGCGAGAATGATCCCCAGGATCAAATGAGTAAGCTTGTTTTGCTTCTTCACTTTCCTGATTTCTTCTCTCACCTCTTCATTTCTGACCTGCCCACCAATTTTATCCCTGCCATGGAGTTCAGTATCAGAGTTCCCGTCATCTCTTGGCAAACTATTTTCACATTCGTTTTGACCTCTCTCTGCCTTCAATGAATTCACCTGCAAGAAGAAAAAAAAACACAAAATATTTAGTGAAGTGAGGTGTGTTGTACAGCTTGGGTCCTTCATCTATTCATGTGTGTATTATTTCTTTCAGTAGTGCATTCAATTAAGACTGTACATTGGGTGCATTGAATATGGACAGTAAAACAGAACCTTTAAACCTGAATCTGATATGCACCTTAAGGCTGCTAAGCTCGAGGAGGTGTGTATCTTGAGTTTAGACAAATTGGATCCTTGCAGTGCAGCATTTAATGTTACTGCAGCGGGGATGTCAGCTTTTGGATCTGATCTAACTATCAATCCAACGGTTAACATCCCTGCCACAATGCAACTATCCAAATCCAACTATCCAACTGTTTACATCCCTCCTACTGCTGCACTGTGGGGTGTATATTGAACCCCAATTTGGATATCTTGACTGCACAGATATCATGGATATATCTTGAATTTCAGAACTCTATTTGCAACCTCCACATTCTTGATACTGTGCAGATAGATGGGAGTTTACATCCACTGACCCAAGTTCGATACTCTGCACATTCTATCTGTATAGCTCTATCTGGTAATCCCTAAAGAATTTCCCTCATCTCTTCATGACTTTACTCTCCTTGTAATACTGCACTGAATCTACACTGAATCTAGACTGCACATTTGGTACATTGAATATGGACTGTAAGACAAACCAATCTAAATCCGACTCTAATATGCACATCAAGGTTGCTAAGCTCGAAGAGGTGAACACAATTTGGGCATCTCGAGGACACACAAATGGCAGTTGTCTCAAATTTAAGAGCTCAATTTGCAATCTCCAGGTCGGTTGGTTGCCATGGTGCAGTTGTAGATAGGTGGGACTTTACAGAACCCTCGAGCCCTCTAAATTCTCTCAGGTTCAGGTGGCATGGTATTAGGAATATGACGATACAAGAAGTCAGAGTTCTCATCGATCTGAATATGATTTTTTTCTTCTTCAAGAATCAGTGCCAATTCAGATGTTGGACATCACTTCCATAGCGAAACTTCTTCCAAATTCTGAGCATATTTGTGGCCTCTGAGCATAGTTGTGCTTCAAGATTAACTTATCCCAGATCCAAGATTAGCTTACTCCTGAGTTTACCCCACAAGTAAGCTCAGTTCGATTCCCAGCACATTCCGTCCAAAGGGATATGTTCCAGGAGATTGACCCCGCTCCAAACCTAAAAAGAGGGACTTCCTATTTGAAAACACAACAAAAAACCAATCCCCCGAACAAATATCAGCCCAAGGTCATTATTACCTTAAGCCATTGTATCATTCCCCACAACCCTGGAACTGTGGCAATCTATACAGACATTGAGAATCTATTCTGGGTAGAAAGACACATGCATACAGAATCCACTCTGGCTAACAAGATGATTGAAACATGAAATCTGATCATGAAGAATTGTTCTGCCAAAGCCTAATTGATATATAGACGGCTATTTGTTCTAAGAAAACAGGCAAAACCCATGAAATTCAATTGAAACACAGCGAAGCCTCACCTGGTCCAGCAATCTGAAGAGCAAATCTCTATCTCTCTCGTCGCGAATGAGTTTCGACTGGGCGTCTTCTCCATGGAGGTCATGTGACTTATCATCGCTGAGTAGACGACGGAGAGCCAATTCTATTAAATCCAAATCCTTCTGTGCCGCCTTGTCTGTCATTATAGTAGACGAATCAAAATGGGTGCTTATGTGATCTTCTGTACATGGGCATTCGCTGGGGAAGGATTCATATTTGCTTGCAGAGAGGAGTAGATTGAGAAGTTGTGGATAAAGAGGATAGATTATTTTTTCTCGCCACAGAGCGCATTGGTGAATGGAAATCCTTCGTACGTGGCTTTTAGGTACAGCCCCAAATAGACAATCAAATCTTGTAATTTACTGACAATCAAATTTTGACACCTTTTAACTTTTGGGGTGCCTGCGATCATTGGCAGAGGTCAACCCTTCGCTATAATGAAAATGAAACAGTAATTCGTGTACAATAATTTCTCCCTTTGGATAAATTTTAGCAAATATGATTTAATTCAAATTTTTGGTCCAGTTTATATATATAAAATTTGGAGTGAGTAAACGTTTTCTGTTTTGAATATATATATATATCATTTGGAGTGAGTAAACGTTTTATGTTTTGAATTTATTTGTTATTGGTTGTCGAAATTAGTTGATGAAATCTTTGGTGGAGAAATTAGGTGATAGAAAGTTTGGTTGGCAGTGTTTTATGTTTAAATTGAATTTTTTTATTATTGAAAAATAGATTGAGTGTTCTCCAATATTCATGCAAGCGTTTAAATTAATATGTATTTATAATTTTAATTTAATTAAAAAAATACAAAATTTAAAATATTTAACTTATTTTTTAATTAATTTAAATTAAAATAAATATTTAATATTTTTATCATTAGTAAAAATTAAATTATACTAAATTCAAATTATTTTGAAATTTTGACTAAATTAAACTTATTTAATTCATAAGAAAATTATCTTAATATTTAGATGAGATAGAGTATATTTTGATTTTTTCTCACCTTCATATTTAGATGAGATAAAGTATATTTTGCCATCTTTACTCATAGATTGGGATAATGTGTTTATTAAAGTATTTAGAAAATTACCTTAATATTTAGATGAGATAGAGTATATTTTGATTTTTTCTCACCTTCATATTTAGATAAGATAAAGTATATTTTGCCATCTTTACTCATAGATTGGGATAATGTGTTTATTAAAGTATTTAGAGGATGGAATGCTTAAATATTTAGATTTGAGAGTAAGCATTAATGTGATAATAGTAATAATTTTAACATAGATTTTTCAAAATATTTGGACATAATTAAAAGTTATTATAATTCAAATTTAATATAGTGATAATTATATTGATTATATTTAATATAAATAAATGAATTTATTGTTAAATTGAATTTATTTTATTATATCTTTTAAAGTTTTTATTTTATAAGTAAACAATAAAATTATAATAAAATATTTATTTTATTAATTTAAAATAAATATGAATATATTCACATTAACTTTATAATAAAATTAAAAAACTTAAACAAATCTAAAATATAATTTAATTTTTTTTTTATAAAATTTATAATTCTAACAAAGTAAAAAATGGATTTTTTTAGTAGTGAAATAATAAATAAATTAGATTATATTTTCAAAACATTTATAACACTATTTATTTTTTATAAGAGGTTCACTCATGCAAACCAATATACTTGATCATCTTATTTACAAGTTATTAAAATTTAAAAACAATATAATATAACATAATAATTATTCTATCTATATAACATTTAAAGTAATGAGGTGTTCTATATGGAAGTATATGTTGTCTATATATATATTAAAAAAATAAAAACATGTCTTCTTAATTTTCTTACATATTTTTAATTAAAATTACATATATTTAGATGTTAGTTTAAACATCATAATTATTTATTAGTGTAATTTTTTTTGGATGCTTAAAAAGTTTAAGATAAAAATAATTACATTTTAAGAAACTGAATCAGAGTTTAAGATAAATATACACTCATTAATACAATTATGGTTTCTTATATATATTGAAGTGATTTAATTAAGTTAAAAATAAAAAACCATCAATAAATTTTATATATATTGAAATGATTTAGTTAATAAAAAACCATAAATAGATTCCATTTATTAGTCATTCAATATTACAAGTTAAATGAAAATGAATATAAAAAGTTTAAGATTTTATTTTCACTGTAAAATATATATATATGACCAACGTTAATATTACTTTTGTATTACATTTTCGTGAAGTTAACAGTAAGAAGGCATATAGAGACAAGATGAGTGAATACAAGGGAATATATGGAGAGTTTAAGATTTCATTTTCGCTCAATAATCCCGTGGAGGGGACTCCACTCCATGTTCTAGAATGAAGGTGAAAAGGAAAGGGGGCATACTTTATAAAATCTCACAACTTTTCTTTTAATTCCAAATATGTAGGATAAGATTATTGTGGACTCTATTAAGCACGCACGTTATGTATTTGAAAATAATGGTGTCGTGCACCCTTTCTCTGAACGGATGGGACCATGGTATCTTATTCCACAACCGTTTCTACATAACTTTCTTTTGTGTAAAGGAAATGGAACCATTTCTTCATAACTTTCGTATAAAGGAAATGGAGGGTCCACTCCTAGCCTTCCAATTGCACTCGCTAGCTTTAGATCAAAACCTCATTGTTATTTAGCCATGACTTGCTTTGTTTTCAAACTATTGTTAAGCCTTAGGTAAAACTTTGTTTTTTATATATATGTGCTTAATCTAGAAATGGTGACACATGGCATCTTTATATTCCTCCCATCCATGTTCACTTCTAGAGGTTATGGAAAATACAAGTATTTACATAACTATGAGCATTTATGCAATGCCTTCCTAACCTTTTTTTATGAGATCCTAACCTTTTTTTATGAGATTATATTTAATTAGCCTCGACCAAGCTTGTTTAAGGAAGTTTTAGTTGCGTTAGACTTGGTCAAGGTTTATATATTGTGAGAAAAATGACAACTATCATGGCTTTGTACATGGCTTTGTTCATATCTACAACACTATCATGGCTTTGTACATTTCACTACTACATGTATTGGATATATTGGTAATCAGAGAAATAACTTACTTAGTAGCTAAATTTATAATTAATACCAAACTAAAAGAGCACAAGAAGGGTATGCTCTCCACATATCCTCTCGATGTTGGAGGCTATACATTGTTGGGCATTGTATTCACAAAGGTCGAGGCCAAGTAGATTGACTTATATAGGTTACGGTTCAACACTCCCAAGTTGCATGGCCCTAAGAACAAAATACTTGACCATTTCAAGTAATATAGAATTACCGGGACATATTTCCATTTTCCACCAAGGTTGTTTTGAGGAAGAAATTGTCACATCTCCTCCCCTCTATTCGACGAAGAGGACGCGACTACACTGTTGCTACTGTCAAAACGAGTAATCTAGCCCCATGAACATAATAACAAAAGCATTGAATATAAAAATACATATGCATATATATAGCATATGAAAAATACAACGAAAGAAAATCATTCATTCAAGCATTCAACATGTTCATTATGCTCATAGTAATTCATAAAGAAAATACATCAGGGATGATTTTAAGGAACCATACTTATTTAAAAGTGTATAAATGTTGGCGAATATTACCAATTCTTAAAACACCAACTATAAAATGATTGGCGATATTTTTCAAAAAATATTTTAATTTCCAATGATTTTATATCGTTTATATAATAATTTGGTGATTTTTAGGGTGAAAAATTTTTACCCCATCAATATTGGGCGAAACAGGGCTTCAAAAAATGCAAAATGGCGAATCTTTTTTGGGAGAAAAACATGGAAAATAGCCCACTGGGCTAAAATTCACTCCTAAAATTATCCCTGAAATACATTGCAGAATTAACACAAGAAAATACTTATCTTGAAATGGAGCTGCCCCCAACTAGCTATGTCACTGCAATGTTCCACCCAACCATAGGCTAGTGTGCTCATCAATCTCTCAGCACCACTGCCACCCCCGAGTTGGGCATGATTTCCGCAAGGAACTAGGAAACAATAGGCTTACACATAGCCAAATACACATCAAAGTCAGCTAAGCCACTCTACAGATGGGTATATCAGGCTGCTAAGGCAGTGGAAAGGTAGAATTGCTAAGCTAGTGAGCTCAACCACTGAGCTATAGACACCTACACAAGATCTGGCTTGGTTTCCACAATACCTACACACCCAACACAAGGAAGTATCCCTTTCATTGTTGCACAGTCCCTCAAGCCATACCTTCCCTTCCAATGCTCTTCAGGGTGTACATAGAAAGATAACCATCCCCTCTTGACATGTTTGTGAGGTTCCTCTCTTCACTAGGTTTATCAAGCCAATTCTGGGCCTCTTCCCTTCCTAACCAGTTCAAACCAACACAAGGATTTACAGAACAACAACATACAAAGGCTGGGTATGAACAAAATGTTCCTGGGAGCCAAAAACAAAAATGGTAAAAAGGGGAAAACACCCTGGGATAGCAAATCCGATTTCAGGAAACGCTCATGGACATTACAGAGAAAAAATGACCTCCATTCACACCCAAATCGTGAATCTAAATTCAAAAAAAGTCTATGGGTATTACGGGAGAAAATAAGGCCTCTATAAACCCCCAAATCATGGTTCTCCCCTACCCATTCACCGAACAATACAAAAACAGGTTTCCCAGCTTGGAGAAATTAGGAAAAATGCAAAAGTCGTGAGGGAAAAACGCCTAGGAGCTCCCACTGCGTGAGGAAGAGAAGGACATGAATGAATAATGGGATGGGCAATAATTTCTGGGTGATAACTTTCCCAATAAGTCAAAATCACATTTTTCAAAAATGATGGCTTGCCCCAATTCGAATTTGACTGCTATACTCTTCCATTCCCATGCATTAACTACCTTAATCAATTTCTGGAAGAAATAAATGATTAGGTGAATATAAAAAAAAGGTAGTTGACAGCTTTAAGGGTTCTCCCATTGACATTTGGCTTTACGCTATTGGCTCAAGGGTTTGAATATTTTCCCTCCCTATTCCTTGTGAAATCATGCCCCCATCTCTTTAATGTTGCATTGACATAGCTAGCTATGGGTATTTTTATTAATTGCATATTTACATGATGTCCAAAATATAATGTGCTTGGCTAACACAATAACCATATGCATCGATATTAATTGCCGAACGATAAAACACTAAATCCATGGTGGGGCCTTGGCCTTTAGCTCCTCACCATGATTTAATTAACGATATTTACATAATTGGCAATTTTAATATAATGGGGTCAAAATCGAGATATTACAGAGAAACTAAGAGCTCTTGAATTTCATGAAATTTAGATGCAGGCACATGAAGCAATAGATAGACAAAGAGCCATACATAACTTGCTAAAGTTTGTCACATGATAAATGAACCCACTAGATTAAGGACAATCATCTACAAGGCTAGATAATATGCCGACACACCAAACAAAGAACCAAATATCCCATGTATCACCAAGATAGGTGAAGACATTGGTAGAGTTGAAAAATAACTGAAAGGAAGTATCACAACTGACACCTCAACTACAAGGAAATATATACGTCCATGCAACACATTGGGATCCCTAATCGATGGAAGGATTAATTAAGATGATTGATTAACAAAATGCAAGTGATAATGAGATTCCATTAGAACCTAAGGAGAATTAACACATCAATGCTAATGTTTTGGTGTAAGCACAATCTGATGTCAATTGAGTTCTAAAATTCTAACTTGTGGAGCTACCAACAGTGTAGGGATGACAACTTGGTTTGATGACTTGTTCAAGGATCTACTCCCCAACAATGATGACGAAGATCCATCCACCATCCTAGAGGCATTCTGATCCAGATTTATGTGGGAATGAAATGAAATAACAGAGATAACATCATAAACATAGACATTTTGCAAAGATAACAGATATACAATAAACACATATTCTATTAAATGACGGAAATAGAACAAACTATAATACAATTGATAGAATGGTGGTATATATCTTTGAGAAGAGATGTGGTTGCTACGCTCATCCATGCCAAGCTGAATAAAAAATGAATCCAAAGGGGCCTATTTATAACAAGGACGGGGGCGAGAACCCCAAAAATCCAAAACATAACCCTAGAAGATGAACCGTCATAAAGTTTGTGGCCCCAAGGTGGTAAGTTGAATAGCCAACTTTCCGGGGTCATAACTTTTGCACACGATCTCCGATTTGGGCGCTCGATAGCTTGTTGGAAATATCTATCCGAGATTTACAACTCTCGTCTGTGACCAAATGTATATCAAAGGAGATTATTTGGCCACTCGAATTGCCAAAAAATGTTGTTTGGGGCCTCAAAAAAGCCCCGAAAGTTTGGGACCAGAAAAACCATAGAAAAATAACATGGAAACTGCCACAAGGGATAATTACTTTGAGCCAGTGGAATAGGTGGGTGACCACCGATCTCCATCTGGATCACATTCACATTTGAGAAAATAAAGAAAGTTTCAATAGATCAAAGGAACATGTGAAATAAAATATGATAAAGACCAAGTTGTGATTAAGACCAGAGAGCTGGTCATGGTTAATAATATGAGGCAAATATGGCAACTTCAACAACTATAAGGATAACAATTTCACAAGCTACCAAGGAAACAATCCTTGAGATGATGGATGAGACAAAGAGACATAAATAACATTTTTCTAATCTCGAGGATGGGTACATAGTTTAAGCTACAGAGATGGTTAACCTACATAAAATACCATCATTTCATAAAGTTGACAAGCTCATTCCTCTCAAGTTACAAACTTGAGAGGATGCTGCAGAGTTTAAGAGAGTTCAAATCCCTACAATGAGACATCGATGGGTACATAGTTTAAGCTACAGAGATGGTTTAGCTACATAAAATACCATCATTTCATATAGTTGACGAGCTCATTCCTCTCAAGTTACAAGCTTTTGAACATGCTTCATAAAATAATGGAAGAAAAGAAGCAATGTGTGATCAATTTGACAACCATATGCATGCAAGTGGAGTCAGGAAGTCTTGTGGAAGAACCTTTTACTTGCAAAGACTTGTTATTAAACTTTGTTCATAAAGTAGGCCCAAATTATAATGATTAAGAAACAATTTTGACTTTGTGAATCCATTGGATGATAATGTACGTTACTTTGAGATAGCCCTTTTGCATTCTAATCAACTCATAATATAATAGGAGAATATGCGGAGAGTCAAAGAGGTAGGAGAAGAATCATATTTTGTAGCTTCCTATTTGAACTCTTTTATATATACATGTATTGATCTATTGCAGTGGGTAACTTTTGGGGAAAAAGGAACTTGGGAGGAAACTGTATTTCCAAGTCAATTGGGAAAATATATTATAGAGAGATGGAGTTGTGGTGAAGAATTGTGTAATTCATTTGGTGCATTTTTTCATCATCAATTTGTGAGTATTTTTATTATGAATGTGTTATCCATTAAGTTTGATATATATGTTTATCTAATGCATAGTTAAATTGATAAAACTAAAGTATGAGTTTATTGGTTTGTGGAAATGCAATGAATTCAAGATTGTAGGGGAATATGAATGTGTATTTCAAGTTATGAACAACTCCTTTTTGTTAGGATATTTAGACACGTAGGAGTTAGTTAAGATCAACTTGTGTAATATATCCGTTAGGTAAAAGTGTGTTTCTTTAGTATGCATTAGTATGCATTAGTATGCATTTGTAAATATTCTAATCCGACGGTCACGATATGTTCTAGACATAGAGTGATCCGACGGTTCAACTTCTCTTAGATCATACCTACCATTGATCCGTGGATTAACACCCAATTGGTCTATGATCTCTATTTAAAGAGCATAGAGGTTCCTTGGCTAGTTGATCGATTATGAGAAGCTCATGTAACTTTCTTTCTTTTGCATAATAAATTGCTCCAAGTAGCTATTTGGTTGGGGCCTGGACTGTTTCCCTCTCGAGGGTTTTAACCACGTGAAAAACATTGGTGTGTTGATCTGTGATCTATTTGTGTGAAGCGGTTGCTCATGGTGTTTGGTCTTTTGGGAATACCCTATGTACCCGAACATGGTATCAGAGCTTTTATAAAGAGCCGCTTTCGGTTTTGATCTAGATATGGAACCGGTGTTGCTGAAACTTTGAAATGGTTTCTAGTTTTGGATTTTTTGTACATTTTGGGCTTATGGGAGCTATTTCATTGCGTTGGGAGCGTCGTTTCCATTAGGAAATAGTTTTATTTTCATCGAAAATTGTTTTCGTTTGTTCCAGAAACACCAATTTCGACAAATCTGAAAGTATAATGTTATAGTGATGGATTTGTTTTTTTTAAATCTCTCATATCTTATCAGTTTTATTATTAGATCTTTTTTGTTTTAGTTTCGTACTGTTGCCTTCCCTGACTGCGTATGCTCTTTGTCGTGCACCTTGCGCGATCATGGTGAATCAGAAACAGTAAGATAATTTTTTTTTCTTGTCTTCTCGGCTACGTATGCTCTTTGTTGTGCACCTTGTGCAATCACGACAAATTAGAAACAACGAGAAAACTTGAAAACGTAGACTTTCCAGGTAAGCTAAGTAAGATTTAACCCCATTGTGTGGAAAAAGTTTTTTTTGTTTTTGTTTTTCATTTTTTTTGTGATTTGCAGAAAAAAAAGGCAAGCACAGAGAACGAGATAGAAGAGTGTTAAAAAAAAAAACATTTCCTCTTTCCATTCTTTTATATATCTTTTAAACTTAGCTCACTTGGTCCAAACTTGCTTTATTCCTTAATAGGTATTGAGTTCAAGTCTTATTAAGTTACTTTTTAGTGCATGCAATTTCTATTTTCAAGTTACTTTATTGTAAAAGTGCATCTCACATAAATAAAATAAAATAAAAAGTGAATCACTTAAGTCTTTTAATTTATTGCCGCACTATTTAAAAGTAACATTATTGTAAAGGTGAACCCCACTTATTCTACAAAAGTGATTCACTTCCAAGCAACTTTATTGTAAAGTGATTGTCAAATGTTGATCTTGGGAAGATGGGTTTTTTTTTTTTAGTTGGTTAAGTTAATATCTGCCACGTCTTTATTGGGGACATCTTCAACATTTTTTTTGATCAATCATAACTTCATCATCTAGAATAAGTTTTCAGTGTTGTTTTTTTTTAAACCACATATTTTTTTGAGCTCTTTGCAACTAGACATTTAGTTTCTATTTTTTCAGCCATTGTTTTACAGTATGGCTGCCCCTTGTGATATTATACTTACAAGTTCTAACTATTTCTCATGGAAATCTCGTATGGAGGATGTTCTACGAAGTAGGGGACTTTTCAGGATAACCTCAGGGAAACTTAAACAGAACCCACTGATGATGATAAGAAAATTAAATGGGCAAATAGATGTGATGAAGCTCGTGGATTGATTGGGATGTCAATCTCTACTGATTTGCGATTCCACATATCTAGAATTGATGAACCTGATAAAGCTTGGGAAAAGTTGGAATCTGTGTTTGGTAAACACAATGAAATTCGCGGTCTTCAAATTGAGAATGAGTTGCTTTCTTTGAATCCAAATGATTTTTCATGCATTCAAGACTCAGTTATCTAAGTATAAAACTCTTAGACTCTTATGTGCAGAATGCAAGATTAAGAAAGAAGACAAATAATGTATTTATCATATTCTTTCCAAACTTGGACCTACATATTTTGTTTTTGTATCTACATTCTACTCCATGAAATAATCCTTGACTACAGATAGCTATCAAGAGCCTAGTCTTGAATCCTTTTGTGATTCCTTAATTAGAGAGCAAGATAAACTCATCCATCTTGGAATAATTAACAATGCAGATACATCTGGGAAAACTTTATTGTCCCAATAGAAAGAAAAGTCCAAGCCTCCCAAGAAACATAATTTTTGCAATAATAAGCCAAACAACAAGGGAACCAAACCCTCTCAGTCATCTCCTTTAAAAAATGACAAAGGATCTAAGCAAAAAGGAAAGAAGAGAGAGCATCATTGTAATTTTTGTGGGAAAGATAATCATGATGAATCTAAGTGTTTCAAGAAGATGGCAGCCTTGGAAGCAGCAATGAAGAAGCACCGCATCAACATAGATTCGTCTTCAGAATCTAACTCTCATGGACATGCACTTTGTGCTTCTGGTTACTCTTATACTGCATCTTCTTCTTCTACTTCAAATGAATGGCTTATTGATTCTGGAGCATCTTATCATATGGCTAAGGATCAAGCCATATTTTCTACTATGCATGAATGTAACACCAAACAAATATTTGTTGGTGATGATAGATCTCTAAGTGTTGTAGGATTTGGAACAGTTCCAGTAGAAAATGGTCATTTCAGTGATGTACTATGTGTTCCAAAAATTTCCTGCAATTTGTTATCTGTCTATCAAATTACTCATTCAGGTGAAGGTAAAACTGTGACGTTTACACCTCACCAAGTTGTAATCAAGGATTTTAAAAATCCTCAAAATGTCCTTGCTACTGGAACTGTTGATGATATTACCAGGTTGTACAAATTTAACAACTTTGGGTCATCACCTTTTCCTTCAGTTTTTGTTGCTCATAGAGATAACTTGAGCACACTTTGGCATGAGTGATTTGGTCACTTAAATTATCGCTCATTGCATCAACTATGTAAATACAATATGGTGACTGGTCTTCCAATGGTATCTTGCAAGGATGGTGTTTGTTCCGGTTGTGTACTCGAAAAACATCATCGGGACAGTTTTGACAAGCTTGCCTCTTGGCACGACTCGGTTCCTTTGGAGCTTGTGCATAGTGACTTGTGTGGTCCTCTTCCATATGCATCTTTTTCTGGTTTCAAATATTTCTTAACTTTCATTGATGACTACTCCAGACGCACTTGGGTTTACTTCCTAAAACTTAAGAGCGAAGTATTTAACATGTTCTTGGCCTACAAGGCCCTTGTTGAAAAACAATTTGGTCATCAAATTATTAAGTTAAGATATGACAATGGAGGAGAATATGTTAACAACAAGTTCACTACTTTCTGCATTGAACAAGGAATCCAACAACATCACACTGTTCCATATACATCACAACAAAATGGTGTAGTTGAACGAAAGAACCACACTTTAAAAGAAATGGCTAATTGTATGATCCAATCTAAGGGACTAAGTCTTCAATATTGGGCTGAGGCCATAAATTGTGCAAATTACATAGTTAATCGCACACCCACTAAAGTTTTACAAGGTATAACACCGAAAGAAGCATGGAGTAAAATTAAACCAGATGTAAGTCACTTTCGTGTGTTTGGTTGTGAAGCATGGGCAAACATTCCGGATGAAAAACGGAAAACATTGCAGCCTAAAAGTGAAAAGTGCATATTTGTTGGATATTCTGAAGATGTAAAAGGTTATATACTTCTTCAACCCCATCCACATGATATAATCATTAGAAGAGATGTTAAATTTGATGAAAATCTCTTGGCCTGCGAGCCTAACTTGGCGGGTGTTCCATCTTTGGCCTGCGAGCCTGATTCGATGATTATACCTTCTTCTTCTTCTTCCAAATTCCTTGACAGGTTTCCAAATCTAGTTTCTGATGATGACAGTGAAGATGAAAATCCACCTCTGCCTGCTCATGTTCCTCAAATTGCACCAGCACCAATACTTCCTCAATGGGTCCGTTCAACATGTGAAGCAGCTGGTGATATTGCTGGTGATCCTAGAGATCAACGTCGAACACGTTCTCAGTTTCAGTGAGCCTCTTCTCTTTTGGCTCAATTTTTTGAGAATCATGATCCATAAAATTTTGCAGAAGCTTCAGGAAATCCAGATTGGGATGTAGCTATGGATGAATAATATCGTTCCTTAATAGCGAACGATACTTGGGATCTTGTTCCTCTTCCCAAAGGAAGAAAACTTGTCATATGTAAATGGGTCTACAGAACTAAGTATGCATCATATGGAAGTGTTGAAAGACTTAAGGCAAGGTTAGTTGTCAAAGGATTTTCCCAAGTTGAAGGGATTGACTACAATGAAAACTTTTCCCTTGTAGCAAAAATGAACTCCATTCGCCTTGTTCTTTCCCTTGCAGCCTTACATAACTGGGAAGTCCATCAAATGGATGTCAAGTTTTCCTTCGTACATGGTGATTTACATGATGAAATTTACATGGAACAAACTCCTGGATATGTTCAGAATAACTCTAGCCTTGTTTGTCTCCTTAAGAAATCCTTATATGGCCTTAAGCAAGCTCCTAGAGCTTGGTATGCCAAAATGGATAGCTTTCTCCTTGAAACTGGTTTTTCTAGATGCCATTCTGACCCCAATGTCTATACCAAGAAAGTAGGAAACCATCTCATCATACTTTTCTTTATGTTGATGATCTTATCCTTAATGGTAGTGACCCTAAACTTATAACCCATGTGAAATCCAGTCTTAAGCAAAATTTTGAAATGTCAGACTTAGGACATTTGCATCATTTTCTTGGTCTCCAAGTCTTGCAAACCAAAGAAGGAATCTTTCTTTCCCAGTCTAAGTATGCTTGTGACCTTCTTTGTCACTTCCACATGGAAGATTGTAAACCAGCCCCTTCTCCCTTCCAGTCTGGAGTCAAACTTTCTGCCACTTGTACTTCCCCTGAAGTAGATGCCACCTTGTATCATCAGCTTGTTGGTAGTATTTTATACTTGACTCATTCCCATCCTGACCTTTCCTTTGCCATTGGTCCTATTGCCCGTTATATGCAAACTCCTCATGAAAGTCACTGGAAAGCAGCAAAAAGAATACTTCGATATATTCGAGGTACAATTCAGTTTGGGATTCATTACAGTGTAGGGGGAAAACCTTTGTTGGTTGGTTTCACTGATTCAGATTGGGCTGACGATCCTGATGATCGAAAGTTTATTGCAGGTTATGTTTTCAGTCTGGGATCTGGACCTGTCACTTGGGCTTGTAAGAAACAACAAGCTCTTTCTCTTTCTTTAGCAGAAGCAGAATATCGAGCCACAGTTAATGCCATTCAGGAAGCTTTATGGCTTCGATAGATCCTTTCAGAGTTTGGATTCGAGCAGCAGCAACCTACTCCACTTTGGTGCGACAATCAAAGT